>CM021105.1:261595225-261619294 GCA_007115665.2 Sequoiadendron giganteum
ACAGCTAATGATAACAATGATGTCCCTAGGGAGTAGTTGTTAGTATACTTGCCTCAGCTTGACTACCAATAAGGTTAATACCATCCTCTAAAGCATGAGGACGATTTATTGTCCAAGATTGTTTTGGTTAATGCACTACTATGTCCCAAGAAATCTTGATAACAAGACTTGTTAGTTAAGACAAGTTTTCTCTCATTTCATGACCACAAGGATTTGGAGCAATGGTACTAATTCTTTATTACTCTAGTTAAAATCCGTAAGAAATGTTGTATTCTTTATCATGATGGATTAGAGGAGTGTTGTGAATATCAAGATCCTTTGTGCAAAGCCAATTTCACTTTTTGAGTAAAAGGGTCTAGGTGTCTTACTGCAGGTTGTACCCTCTTTTCCTACACAATCAAATGGGAGTAAGTACACTTTATCTTAAATAAACTATACTTTATTTCACCTAATCATTCAAACAAGGTTTGAGGCAAGATTGATTCTAATGAGGATGTAAAATAGCTTATAGGGTTCTTGTACACTTAACCTAGCCAAACATGTCTTCTTGCCACAGTCTCATAGGTAATTAATGACATGTTGTCACCTTCGAAGTACATATTTCTAGATGATACTAAAGTACAAGATTATTGGATTGATCAAGTCCAAAAATGAAGGACATACAAAAATCTTGGCATTCATAGCAAACTATAGAGGGACTTAAATTTATAGGTTTACAGTACTATCCAGTTCTAGTCAAATTTCTAATTCAATTGGAGGTTGTTACTCGTAAAATTTGATATATCCCCATGTTTGACACCAAGATTATTTGTGTATTTAATAATTTATTTTATTTTGCCTTGATTCATTTGAGCAATATCAAGTTTTTCCCAAAGTTTGAGAGGTGAGAATGATGTTGGGATTTGTGGGTTATGGGCCCATAATGTAACTTAGCATAGGTTTATGTAACTTGGTTTGTATCAAATTTGTCTAAGGTACCTATACACCTAATATTGATGTCCTTGATCTTTATTCATGAACGTAAAGCTACTCTCTTAATCAAGAAAAAGGATTTAGGAGAAGAAAACCCTAGGATGAAATGATCTACTCTAGATATTGCATATAGAAATGAATTTGGTCCACAAGTTCACTAGTTCAATTTTGTAGGTTACAAGGTAGATTGTATGTGGTGTGGACTTGATTGTACATTTGATCTTGTTCAAGATGAATAGAACAAATTATTCTTTATTGTGTTCCTACCTCAATAAAGCTTGATGAATATATCCTCTGATAAATCTCAAAACACAAACTTCAATTTATAGTGTCCATGGTTCTTTCAAAAATTTCTCCTAGGTCTCTCTAAGAGTCAAAAGTTGTTACTCGTAGGTTCCTAAAAAATCGAGTTGTCTTCATTACATTCTCTCAAAATGTTGTTTTGGCATATCAAAGTTTAGTTGAATTTAGGTTTTTATTACTATTTCTAATTCTGACTAGGCATGCTCATAATAATTCACTCTATGATGTTTCAAATGGGGTGTTATGGGTAAATTATTGTAGTTTGTTTTGGAATATTTTGCGGACTTCTAATGTTTTGGCTTTTAAGAGATTGACCACCCTAGGTCAAGATGATATCTCGGTACACTTATATCTCGAAGTTTGAAAGTAAGATAATCTTAATCCATCTTTGTATCTTTAGTTATGCTTAAGTTTCAGTGACAACTAGTGATGGCAATGTGTGGATTCCCATTTGAGAATTGAAAGTCAAGTTATATCGTTAGATTTTATCATTAACTATGTTGAGTTGTTATGACTGTTTGTTCCTTCCTTGGGAAATCTTTTTGATATTTTGATCGCTTGATTTCCTAATGAATAGATGAGTAATGATTGCTCGATTTCTCGATGGATAGGTGAGTGATGATTGCTTGCCAATGAATCAATTTATCCTTTATATCCATTTCTTGAAGGAGTGACCACCCTTCACAATAAATGAGTCACCATCTTTCACTATAAAGGATTCATTACCCTTCATAGTAAATGACCCACCACCTTTCATGGCTGCCTTTTGAAAATAATATTTTACTTCGAAATTGATTGATAGGTTTATTTCCTATTGATGATTTCTTCACAAGGAAATGATTCCCCCTTTTATATCTTACCCAAAATTTCACATTTTCACATTTGAAGGGTCACTACCTTTCATTTGAAAAGTCATAACCTTTCACATTTGAAGGGTCAAAACTTTTCACATTAGGGGTCACATCCTTTCATATTAGGATTCACATACCTTCTTATATCATCACTATTCTTCAGAGCCTAATTTAATTTACTTGCAAAATTGCTTAAAGTTCTATTCTCAATTGAATTCTCCAAAGATATTATGGATGTCTTTCTCAAATGAAATGCTCTCCCTTTTATATCTCAAGTTTGAGGTTGTCACACTTTTCACTTCAATAGTTACAACTCTTCATTGTTGCATTTGGAGACTAATAATAATCTAATTTTTAAATAAGTTAATTTGTTAGTGTTGTTGAAGACACATTAGGCATGAAGCAAATATATAGATATACGTATACACATAAATACATGTAGTACACGAAGCGTTCACATAAATACACGTAATACACAAAGTGTTCACATAAATACACGTAAGATATGAAGCATACACATTAATACATGTAATACACATAAGACAGGAAGCATACATATAAGTACATGTAAGACATGAAGCATACATATAAATACACATAAGACATGGATTATACACATGAATACACATAAGACACAAAGCATACATGTGAAAGGCACACACATATAGAAAAGCACTATTGGCCTACTTAAGAAGAGGGCTCAATAGTTTTTTTGATTAAGGAAAAAGCAGGTTTTGAAGGGGACCCAAAACCTTTTAACATCAAAGAAAAGAAGGATAAAGCATTAGAGAGTTCAACACAAAAAAAAAAACGCTGCCTACAAAGATAAGAACAAAACCAGCCTAGGGGCAGCACAGCAAAACACCAACAAAAACCTAGCAAAAAACCAGCCGCTAGGCAAGGTTCCTCAGGATATTTGCAACCTCCTCCTCCAGATTGCTCATATTTATTGCCGCTTTCTTAATTTCCTGTATTTCCATAGGGTTTTGTCAGCTTTCCTCTTCAGGTTGGCTCTGGTTCTTTTGCTCGGCCCAACACCCTCCACCTGACTTTTATCTTTCTCATCTTCCACATCCACTACAGGCCTTACCTGATAGGCCTATTCCAGATTCTCAACCATCAAATTCATGGTACTCGCAGTGGATTTTAAGATCTTGTGACTCATTTCCAAAAACTTTTGAATAGATTCTTTAACATTCTTCAACTTTTCCTCAATAGCTGATAGCTTGTCGTCATGGTTGCTCTTGAATTGCTGCAAATCCTCCACAGTTTTCTTAAGGCAATCTACCATATATCTCTTCTCTTCCTCCGTCCACAAGTCATTGGCCTTATCTTTGTCTTTGTTAGTTTTATCCTTCATATTGTTCTTTTCCAACTTACTGCTAAAAGCCCTTTGATTCAATTTGATCTCCTTAATCTCAAAGAAAACCCACCTAATCAACTTGAAGAAATCCACGGACCCGTTGCGGGCGATAGGAAGAGGGCTCAATAGTTTTTCCTAATTGAATGGTGGTTAAAGTCGGTTTGTCCCGTAGGTTGGCAGGATTAAGGCTCTGATACCAATTGTAATGTCCTCTACTGGGCGTATGCCTGAATTTACCTTAAGTGACCATTACACAATGAATAACATTCCATGGCAAATCATATAATAGATATTGAACTTAAGAATAAATGAACTATTAACATTTATGAAATGACGAACAACTACTTAAATCTGAATCTAATCTATAGACTCTTTTCCATTAACCAATCATGGTAGGGATGGGAGAGAAACGCATGATAGGGTGCCAAAACAAGGAACATCCAACCAAGACAATTCCTTTAGGAACACTCAACCAAGACAATTCCTTAGGAACATCCAACCAAGACAATTCCTCTAGCGTCCTTCCCAATCTTACACATGATTGCTTAAAGAGAAAGATGTAAATTATAATAAAATGAATAGATTCACTATTTCCCTTATTTTACCGAATTAGACATAATATATCTCCCTTAATGCATATTACTCATTATGAAAGTAACTATGCATATATTTATATGCTTTCAAATATTTTAAATATATATATATATATATATATATATATATATATATATATATAATCAAATGCATAACAATCACTGTTTGTATCAATAGCTGCTGCTGTTCTGCATACAGATTTCTATCTCTGATTGCTTCAATTTTGTACTCATTACCAATTCCTTGGTGTCCTTTGCAAATGATTTGACTTCCCTTATATATCCCCATTTTTAAGTGAAATGATGTATCCCTTTGAATAGAGATCTCCTATCAAAAGGACATGACTTTTGTTTAAAACTAATTGCCATTTGTTTTATCCTTAAGCACTGCCTTTTCATAAATAAACTTATTTATGAGAAGCCCTGCCTTTATTGCCTTGTCTTCATTTATTGATCGCTGCCTTCCTAATATCAATCGCTGTCCTAAATGGAACTGCTGCCTTTCTAATTTTAATCATTGTCTTATTAAAATATAATCGTTGCTGCCTTTCATTACCAATCACTGCCTTATCAAATGAGACTATCATCTTTAATAGAATCGCTGCCTTAACTAATACTTCTTTTTTGTCTTATTTAATGTTTGTCTTATATGACTTTGTATTATTACACTTATATTGATCAGTCTGCTTTAAATATTATTTTTGTCTTGTTTTATTAACTGCTGCCTTTTATAACCTTTTGATTGCTTTTCAGTTTTCAATACTTGTTGTTCTAACTAATATTTTCCTTTATCGCTGTAAGTTTTGGAAGGTATTAGCTGTAGGTATTTATTAATTAGTTAATTCTTTGTGAGAGCCATGTCTTCACGTTGGGGGCATGCCAAAATCGTGAAGGAATGTGATGATAGATGGTGGTGAAAAGTTTATACCGTAGTGGGTATATGCGTGGTAACCATTCCCTAGGGAACATCAGCAAGGGGATGCCCCCATTTAAGTGCAAAATCAAGGAATGGGTATGGAGTGGATAAGGAATAAAATGGAATGAAAGAACGAAGGGAAGGAAATAAATGGATGGGCAAAATGTGGAGGGATGAAAATTAGGGGAACAGTTGGTTATTTGAGCAATTCAATGAAGGAGGATGCTGTGAATAGGTAATGCATGTGGAGGGGACAACGGAAAGGGGTGAAATGGGTGGATGGGTAAGGGACTTGAGCAAACCAATTGAGGTGAGGGAGATAGTGGGATGGATAGAATGTGATAGTGGAGGTAATATGGAATGATGCGTGCTCATAGACTAGACTCTAGAGTGGTTGCTTGCTACATATGACGCTTGTTTGCTAGGTTTTCATCATGGGACTTGCCAAGGTGCTACAAGGAGTCGTTTTCACCATTGGATGAATTTATTTCTTTCCTATTTTTTTGGGGTTTTCAAAACTTTTGGATTTTTTGGAAATTCTTTTTTCTTTTTGTATTTTTTGATTTTTGAAAGATTGGTACTAATGGATTAAGCATAAAAGTCCTTCAAATGGACAAAGTTCATGGGTTCATCAAGTTCATGGCCTTTAGGAGTAGCTAGCTTGTATGCTCCAGATCCAAACTTGGTAGTGATGACATGGGAACCCAACCAGTTTGGTTCAAACTTCCCTTTCTTCTCTTGGTCTTGAGTGGTGCTCTTTTGATTTCCTTAACAACAAGGTTTCCAACCTCAAATTCTCTAGTGTGGATGCATTTTTTATAGCCATGTTGCAACCTATGCTAGTATGCTTTAAGGTGATTGAGAGTAGCTAAGTCACAAGGTTCGAATTCGAATTCAAGTTCGACAACATTGAAATTCTGATTAAGTTCAACAAGGAAAAAATTTGAAAAGTAAAAAATTCGAATTAAATTCGCCTTATGTAATTGTTTTTTTTTTTTTTTTAATAAATATATAATATATATATATTAAAATCTATAAATATTTATATAATTTATTATATATAATATAAATATGTAATTTAATAATATTATATTATTCGGAAATTTTTTTGGGATTATATTCGCCTATATAAATTTGATTTAAAAAAATATATAAATAATAAATTCATTAAATTGTCAAAATAGTTTAAGATTGCTAAATATATTAAAATAAAATTATAATATATATTATAAAATAAAATAATATTATATTAAATTTTAAAATTAATATCAATATTTTACATTTATTAAATTAAGATTATTAAAAGTAAAGCAATATTATACTAAACTTTGAATACATTATAATAAATTTAAAAAGCATTATAATATTAATGTGTTCAAAGTTGTAATTTTTAATTTGTTAATATATAAATAATAAATATGTTAAATTATATATATTAAATAATAAATATATTATAATTTAAATATTATCTTGTTTGACTTTTATTCTCTCTGAAGTAGTAGAGACGATTTAGTATGCCTCCCAATATGAGAGAGGAGGATGAAGGAGGTTGACGAGCTCATCGATTGGCAGGGCGACAACCATCAAAGCATGAATCAAGGAGGATTTTTCAATGGCCAGGTCTACGAATTATGGGGATGTGATATGGTTCGAGGAGGAGATTTGGAAATTTTCAAGCAAGAAGCTCCTTGCTCGCAACATAAAGAAAAGTAAAGGATACGACATATTTTGGGTCGCTGAAACTTAACACCTTAAAGTAGCTATGCAAAAAATAGGAGAAGCTGCATCATGTTCCAGGGATTCTCGCCTCTTCCTCGTGTATCAGACGGTGGATAATATTTTAATTAAAAAAACCCTAGCCTTGTTTCGTACGAATTTTAGGGCGAATTAGAACAATTTTTTTAGATTTTATTGGGATTCGCCGAATTTCAACTTCATACATAAAATGCGGCAAATCTTGTGACTTAGGAGAGCAGTATGACGATGCTCCTCAAAGAGTTCTAGCTCATGTAATCGTGTCGGTAGGTAATCCTCTTTTGAGATGAGGTTGTGTAAAGAGACATGCAAGGAGGGTAGCTTGACCTCTACTGGCAAGATTGCTTCGGCACCATAGATAAGGGAATATGGAGCGACACTTGTGGGAGTGTGAATGTTGGTGTTGTAGGCTCAAAGGGCAGGATTGAGCTGAAAATGCCAATAATGGCTAGCATCATTGATGCTTTTCTTAAGTATTTTTATGATGGTTTTGTTGGATGCCTCGGCTTGACTGTTGCCTTCAAGATAATACGAGGCATACCACTTATACTTATTAGGGAATTTCTCACATAGGGATTAAACTTCATGGTTTTTAGAGGATTTTCCATTGCTTGTGATGATGGTGGATGGAATGCCAAAACGACAAATGAGATGGTTTAGGATGAATTTGGAAATTTGAATGATAGTGGTGAAAGTGAGTGGAACTACTTTGACCACTTTTGTGAAATACTCGATGGCGGTAATAATAAACTTGTGGCCATTGGAGGAGGTGGGATTATTGATTAATTTTGCCAATGAGATTGTGGCCCCATGTAGAGAAGGGCCATTGAGTGGTAATAAGTTGGAGAGCTTGCAAGGGTGCATGAATGAGGTCTCCATGTTTTTGACAAGCAAGACATTTCTTCAAATATTGACAAGCCTGATCCTGTGATGGGCCAATAGTGTTCTGTACGAAAGAGCGTCTTGGCTAGGATCATGTTGTTTGTATGAGCACCACAAATATCGTTATAGACTTCCTAAAGTGCTAGGTTAGCTTCATTTGAGTTGAGACATTGAAGCAAACTGCCATCATAACTCCTACAATAGAGCGTGCTACCAAGGATGGTGTAATGAGATGCACAATGGATAAGGGACTTGCATTTGGTGGGTGACATGTCTGGAGGGATGGTTTGGTTTTAGAGATAGGTATAAATGTCAGTGTACCAAGGAGTGTCGGGACCAACAATGCCACATATGATGTCAAAATTTGGGAGATCATAACTAGGTATAAGGAGTTGTTTTACCAAAAGGCGATACTCATGAGCTTCATCAAGCATATCTAGAAGAGATCCAATAATGGCCATTGCATAAGCAACTTTGTTATTGATATGAGGAATTTGCTCAAAAGATATATCCGATAAGTACTATTTAAAACTATCAACCATGTGCTTATAAGGCACAAGTTTGTCATCCTTAGCAAGGAACTCATCATTGACTTGTTTGACTACCAACTATGAATCTCCAAAGACTTGTATGTGCTGAATGTACCATTGTATAGTTAGTTTCAAACCAAATGTCCATGCCTCATATTTCGCTATGTTGTTTGTACAAGGAAAGCCAATGTGGAATGCTTTTGGAATGAAATCTCCTTGAGGGGTGATGAAAAGAATGCTGACACTAGATCCGTGTGAGATAAATGATTTATCAAAGTATATTGTCCATGGTTTGGATTCTTCAATGTGACGGATGGATTCATTTGAAAATTCTATGGTCAAAGGATGATAGTTGTAAATTGGATCCTCTACTAACTGATCTGCTATAACATGTCCTTTGATTGCCTTCTAGTTGACATACTCAATATCAAACTCACTAAGGAGCATGACCCATTTTGCCATTCAACCAGTTAGAGTAGCTTTGGACAACAAATATTTGAATGGGTCGATTTTATTGATCAAATGAGTGGTATCATTAAGCATGTAATGTCAAAGTTTCTACGTGGCAAACGCTACTACAAAGCACGCTTTCTTCACCAATGAATAATCGAGTTCACACCCAACCAATGCCCCACCAAGGCAATAAATAACATTCTCTCTTCCTTGATCATTATGCTGAGCCAAGAAAGCACCTGAGACATGTTGTGTAACTGAGATGTACAACAAGAAAGGCCTATTTGGAGTGGGTACCGCTAAAAGTGGGGCATTAGATAGGTATTCTTTTATTTGATCAAATGCTTTTTGGCATGATTGATCCAACTCAAAGTTGACATTCTTTCAAAGTAGATGTGCTTGAAGTTTCCCCATAAGCTGCGTTGTTGTGTTAGGTTATTAGGAGGTGGCATTTCTATTATTGCTTTTAATTTATTTGGATCTACTTTGATGTTGTAAAGAAGGGGGATTCGCTGCTCATGAGTCTCTTTATTCTCAAGAGAATCACAGGGAGCGAACTGCCCCAAACTACCTCAAAGAACAGAGTGAGAGTTCCAAAACCAAAAAGAACAAGTCATAGAGGTTTGTTGGTGTTTCAATTAGCACCTCTAGAGTGCTTATTGGAAATGGACAGCTATTGTAGGTGTTATAGTACTGCTCTTCGGATTATAGAGAGGAAGATCTCTCTTTGCTGATGTTGTATGTAAAAAAAGGTACTAAGGTTCCTATCTTTTTTACTTAGCGGTAGGACACAAGGGTGCATAAACACTATGTGTCGTAGTTAAGCTTTTCTCTGGTTTCTGCAAATCTTAACTACGACTAAACTGTCTTCTAAACTATCTTATCTCCTCAAGATGAATAGAGCATGAGGGCATAGGAGCGAAATGGATGGGTTGGAATCGTTGGATCACTCGAATCCACTGTCTCCTTAGAATATGGTCAAGGCTCTGAACTCTCGGATATACGATGGGATAAGGTTTTATACAAGCGAACACTCTTCACGGTAGGTTGGATCAAAGACTTGCCAAGGAGGAGGAACCTCTGTCCAAGGTATAGGTTGGGAAACAACGTACTAGAAACAACAAGGTACGAAGATTTGGATATCAAGATTGCTAAGGAGGAGGAACCCTTGTCCAAAGTATAGATTGAAATCTGGATCTTTAAACAACATCAAACAATAGCAATCGATGAAAAAATATCCAAGGAGGAGGAACCCCTCTCCGAGGAGGAGATTGAAACAATAAACTATTAAAAACAAGACATTGAATCAACTCAAATCTTAGATCAAACAAGCATGTGCCATATGATTTTCTTCTTCAAGCTTTTCCAATGAATTACAAAGATTGGGACAGCAAAGGCACAAAATCATGCACAATTGCGATCAACCAACTAACTCTCATCCAAGAGTGCACAAATATAACTTTTCAAGCTTGTGGCAACAATGGCGCAACAATTTTGCATAGTAAATAAAGGTTAAACAAATAATGAGCCCAATGATCTTATTTATAGAAACTCAAAGGAGTAGGCAACCCTAAAATCTCCTTGAGTTAACAATCAGTTCTTGCCAATCAACAATAATTAATCCTATGTCTAAATGTAGGTGAGCAGGTAGTTAACTGAAACTAAACAAAAGTCAAACTGGAAGTCTACCTCAGTTGACTTAAACCTAACAAAAGTCAAACTGGATGTCTACCTCAGTTGACTGAAACTTAACTATAAGTGAACTTAAAGTACAAATGTACCTCCAAAATAGACATCCACATTTAGTGGAGATCTGAGATCCACAAATCGTGGAAGTCTAATTAGACATCCTTAATTAGTGGGATCTGACATGCATGATCTGTGGGATCTGGGGTTAACTTGGAAAGGGGCATCAAGTTAACTCCAGTCATAATTAATGTCTTTCTGGAGGGTAGGACGTCCTTCTTGGGGTGCTTTACACCTCATCACCATTGGTCAATAGTGCCTCTATCTAGTCGTTGACCTCTTCGGCCCCTAGGAAATCAATGCTCCACAAGATGATGGCGTGGCATCCTAACATTTCTTCACATGTCACAAGCTGCTGCTGATAGTATATGCACTTGGCAGCTACGTCATCCAACTTGGTAGACATGGCTGCAACCTTGGCCAACTTGCAACCCTCGGGATCATCAAGGAATGTGCTATGGATGACGTCTCAGAATTGATTTTGCACTGTTCCCAGCTCAACATACTCTCCTCCCTCGTGCTGATATTCTATGTGAGGGAGGGATATTACCAACATTCTTGTGAAGTTGATAATATCGGTGACAATATGTCTATAGTCAATCAGTTCCATAGAATTGGCATCATAAGCTTTCACCTTGTATGCCGGCTATTCCTTCCAGGCAAAAAGATGTTGCTTGTTCTCTGTGGTGGTAACCAATTGATATGCCAATTGTAAATCAGCTACTGTCATTTCATCCCCTGGCCTCTTCTTTGCTGTCCTCAGTTTTGACTGCTGGATACTTGAGCGGAGTCCATGTGCTTTGTCTCTCAACTGGTATGTTTCCGCCAGTATACATCGTCCTTTGACAACAAAATCATCCACTTGATTTCTCAAGTGTTTACCATATGTGATCAACTAATGATGGTTTTGCTCCGTGGGGAGGTCTAGCAATTCCCATGGAAAAGTAGAGAAGTTGGTAGTGCCGTGCATCAAGCTGGAAATGTACATCCTCAATTGCCGATTTTCAGCCTTTAAGGTTGTTTTGTCCTGGCCATCCTTAGCCATTCTTTGTTGGGCGCTCACTAAGGCAATTCTGAGAAGGTTTGCCTCCACTTGACGAGAGGCCTTTTCGAGGTTGAACTTTGACAATGTGAATTCTTCAACCCCTACATCATGTATGTTTCTGTCCTCAGGTGGGGCAGCAGTCTCTGTTAAGAACTCATTATCCACATTCTTCCCTACGTGTACTTGCTTCTTCAACTTCTTTGCTGGCATGTCTGCAGGGACATGATTGAACTCAGTGAAGTCAAGTTGGTAGGATGGCCTATCCCTCTTCCTTCCTAGGAAACCCTCAAGCCAGATGGAATTCCGACTTGCCTCACTGGAAGGAGGAATGCTAGGCCTTTGAATGTTAGATGAATGAGGCTGCGCTTCATTGATATCTCATAGTGGAGAGTCCAAGTCGATGGGGACTTTTGATTGTTGTGATGGTGGTGAAGTAGGCGGCTCTGTCTCCATCACTGGCACCATATCTGCTGCAACTGCTTCTAGCATGGGATCTATTCGGTCGTGATTGCCTCATGGCTCAGCTGCAACAGTCTCTACTATCTTAGGTAAGTTGGTGGCTGTCTCCACCTATACCTCTTGCTGATTTACATCAGCAATTTGTGTTCTTCCCCATAGCCCTAACATCCGCATCCCTTTGGGAGGATCGCTCCACTGCTTTCGTTTGGGCTTCTTCTTGGACGTGGAAGGTAGTGTAGATTGAACCATTGGCGGCTTTGTTCGAGGAAGTACTACCTTCCTTGTCCTCTTGCTGTCTAGGTAGAGTCGATTGTTTCTGACAACTATACTCGTTCTCTCTATAGATGTATTTTCTTTTGCATACCAATCCACTTTGCCGAGTGGCTGTGAATCCACTTAATCCATGAAGGAGGGGAGAATGACTTCTTCCTCATCGTCAGATAGGCCCTCAATGTCTTCCGACATAAAGTCAGCAATTTGTGAGAGCTTAAGCTGGCTATAGTTCCTTTGCACCTCAAACTCATCATCACAATTGACCCAGTAATCTTCTATGGAAGATTCATGCGATGAGCGTTGCTCGAGATGTGCTGCATAGAGCCCTCTTGGATCATATGACCTCCTCTCAATGAGGTACTTGAGATTAAATCTCACTGTTTCTTGGCTCATCAATTTGGCATTAGTCGCTGTTTTACATCTATAGAGTCCCATCTGAATGGGAAAGTTCGCAACTGACTTCTTCTTCAGGCGTAAGTGAGTGTGAACTTTGGCCAATTGCCTTAGGAATTCCATGAATACTACCTTATCTGAAGGGTAGCGTGGCATCATGGCAGGGTGTCCATTGTAACCATACATGCGTATGTAGGTGAAGGTGGGCAATTGGATAAGCCAATCCACCCAGTCCACCATTTCCTCCGTGGTTGCTGGTGATATACGCATGTGCATCTCATGGTCGAGATCTCGTACGGTGTGCATGATGAAGAGGTCGTTTATCTTTTTGAAGTGTCATTCCGCTTGAGTAAACTCAATACACGAAAAGTATTCCTGGACCTTTTGCACACCTAAGGTCCCCACAGTGTTTAGTGTCCTGAACTCGCCTTGGAAAGCAATCAGGTATACCAAGTAGGAACACATGTGGAACTTATGAGCCTCTAGAAACCCGGTAATTTGTTGGTGGAGTGTGTCACTGATCAGGGAGGCCCAGTCGTAATGTTCTCTTTTGCTGATAATCTTGGCAATGATGTAATACATCCATGGCTGAAATTGGTTGCTCTCTTCCTGTCCAATGATCCTGCTGAGTAGAGTGATTAACATTGCATACTCATCTCTGAATTCTCCTCTTCCAACCAATTTGGGCAAGCTGGCCTTTTTCACCTTTAACCATTCTTTTGTCATTTTCAGCCAACACCTGTCCTTTGAAGCTTCGATTGCCTTTTCGCATTCCTTCACAGATATGACTTTATTGGTCGGGCATGGCTGAATAGCAAAACATGCTTCGATATCCTTTGGTTTCAAGCTGCAGATCACTCTCCCATCCATTGATCGGATTTGTGTTGTGGTAGGATTGTAATGCTTAATGCAAGCAATTACAAGTTCCACACTTTGTAATGTGATAGGGATCGATGCTGCTTGAAACAAGCCGGATCCTTCTATGTTTTGCAATGTGATTTGATTCATGCCCTCCAAATCCTCTGAATTGACTTCTGCATTCTTTAGATGTAGGTCTGTGTTAGTCGTTTTTAGGAAATCATGGTACAAGACCGTCGTGGTCTTGTATTGTACTTGGGAGTACTGCATTCTAAAAAACTCAAAGATCAACTGGGCACATGATCCTATTCTGACAATTTCTGCAAACCCTTAAAAATAGCGCCTGTCGAGAAATATTTTTTCGGGAAAAATCAGGCACATGGGTTTTGTTCGTGCTTCAATGCTGAACAAGCCCAGTTCCTTAGATTTTTGATTATGAGACTTTTTCGGAAAAATCCCTAAAAATAGGGGCAACAAGTTTGTTGTTTCTTGAAAACCTGAAAAGATGGGTTTCACTGGAAAATTATGTTGATTATATCCAGTTGGCTAGATTTGTGGTAGCCTATTGTATTTTGTGACATGCAAGAATTTTAAGACAGAAGAGAGGAAGTAGACAAGAGGTGGATAGGAAGTTATTAACTATTTCTTTGTAAAAATCTGCCTCTCAATTCAATGTCTGAGAAGAAATCTCCTTATGCCACTAATCTTCAAAAAATATTGAAGAACTGTTCAAAACCCCTACCAGATCTTGAAAAGACGTCCTTGAGAGCAAATTGCTGTTTTGATCTTCAACCTGCAAAAAGAAATAATGAGAAAGGGACGCCTAGCTTGATTATATAATGATTCAAGTCTGAATCAAGGAAACATGGGGACGTGTCCCTTGGGTTTTTGCCCCCCGTACCCGTCTCGGGAACATCTCGGGGACGGGGGACGGCTGTCAAGTCCCCAATTGGAGGAAACGGCCCAGACACAGAAGGGGGACGACCAACCGTCCGGGGGACGGATAGGGGACGCCTAGCTGTCCCTCGACTGTCCCCCTTTGCCCAACAACAATTTAAACACAAAAAAAAAAAGGTAATTTTAAATTTTCTTTTTTTTATTCTTTCCTTTGTGGACCCCACACCCTCCCAACCCTAATATGACCACTTAAAACATCTTCTTACCTTCATTTGACCTCATTTTAACTTGCCAAAAAAAAATTGCAGCCAAGAGCAAAAGTGAGAAGAGAAAGAGGAGGGTTTGAAGGAGTTGTTGGAGAAGAAAAACCAGCATTTAGGAGGAAAAAAGGAGAGCATTAAGACAACAACCAGCAAGAGAAGTGAAAGAGGTAAGTTATTCTTCCATTATCTTTTATTTTTTCTAAGTTAAAATGATAAAATGTATGATTTTTTGTATTTTTTTTAAATTTTCAGTTTGCAAAAACCAAAACAAAACAAAATGAGCAGTAGTAGTGAAGATAGTGGGCATGTTGAGAGGGGGGAAGAAACCCAATCAGTTCATAGGGGGCAGCCTCAAACAAACCCATTTGATATCCCTTCTGAAGATTTGAAAAATATGCAAAAGGCCCTTTTAATCCTAAAAAACCTTTTCTTCAACTAGCATCACGTATAGACCAAGGCAAAGGGAAAAAAACTGTCGGTAGTAGATTGTGGCAATGTCACATTTGCAAAGATAAATATTATGGGAGCTATACAAGAGTCTATTCTCATCTATTGGGTTTTGGAGACCATGGGGTCAAGGGTTGTATAGATATAAAAGATTTTGAGAGGATAGAGTGTTATAGATTGCACATGGAGGCCGGAGGTAGGCCTATGGATCAACAAATGCAAAATCAATTCGCACATTCAACCTCACCTATGCCCTCTATGCTTGGTAGTCCTAGTGTTGGTAGTGGTAGTAGTGGTGCGGGTGATGTTCATATTTCCACAAGAGGGAAGAGGAAGGCTGCTACTTCTAGTGAGCAGCAAAATACAGTTGCAAGTATGTTCAATGTGCAAGCACAAGATGTGGCAGAGTCTTCCATTGCCAAATTTTTCTATGCCCATGCCATCCCATTCCATTTAGCATGTTCTCCCTACTTCAAACAAATGTTTAGAGATGTGGCAGCTGTTGGTACCTCATTTGTTCCCGCTGGTGAAAATAAATTACGCACTACACTCCTTGGCAAAGAATATTCTAAGGTGAGTGTGGTGATGGAGGACATGAGACAGTGTTGGATTAGAACAGACTGCTCTATAATCATGGATGGGTGGGACCGATATTAGACAACGACCACTTATAAACATCATAGTCACATGTTCGGCTGGTCCATATTTCCTTAGAGCCGTTGATTGTTCTGGGAAGCGCAAGGATGCAAAATTCCAATTTAATATTTTGAAAGAGGCTATAGAGGAGGTTGGGGCAGCCAATGTTGTGCAAGTGGTTATTGATTCAGCACGTGTGTGCAGATTAGCAGGTTTGATGGTTGAGAGTGCTTACAAGCACATCTTTTGGACCCCTTGTTGTGTTCATGCGTTGAACAACGCATTGAAAGACATAGGGAAGATAGATTGGGTGCACCAAGTGGTTGTAGAGGCTAGAGACATTTAGATGTTTATTTGCAACCATCACACTTCACTTGCCCTCTTTAGGACGTTTTCAAGGAAGGAATTTCTCAAGCCTGTAGCAACAAGGTATGCTAGCTACTTTATTTTGTTAGAGAGGATGCTTGAGGTATAGGAGGCTCTCCAGTCGATGATGATTAATTCAGAGTGGAATAAATGGTCTATGGCAAGCACTGTAGAAGGGAGAAGCATCAAAAAAAAATTCTTGATGATAATTGGTGGTCCAATGTGAGGTAAAAAATTGTTATTGATTACTGATTTTATAAAAAAAATATATGATTTTATTATTTTTTGATTTTCTAAGTTCTAACTTGTCTTTTTTCAAATTTTTGTTTGCAGATATATTTGTTCCATCATTTCACCAGCTGTGGATGTCATTAGATATGCTGATACAAACTCTCCAAGTCTTGGAGAGATTTATGAAACTTTTGACTCCATGCTTGCAAAAATGAAGAAAGCAATTTCTGATAGGGATCCTAATTCGGGATTATATGAGCAAAAAATTAGGCCCATTGTGATGCGGTGGTGGAACACTATGAACACCCTGCTTCATATGGTAGCCTTTGCTCTTAATCCCAAATGGTATGTACCTAGACCTGATAGGATGCCTCCTTGTGATGACGATGAGGTGAAAGAAGGGTTTATGAGGGCCCTTGCAAAAATATATTCAGTTGAGGAGGCCAGTCTAGTTCGTACACAGTTCACTGACTTTGTTAATCTCCGTGGTCCAACATTCGGCAAACCAAAGGCCAGGGTAGATAGAACTACAGAAGCTCAAAGGGATTCTATTGGATGGTGGTCATGGCATGGGAAGGATGCACCACAATTGAGGAGGCTTGCTATTCGCCTCCTTTCACAGGTAATACATTAGATTAACTGTTTAACATAATTTGATTTAGATTAGTGTTGAAGTTTGAACATTTATATAATCATAATTTAAATTGAATGTCCTAATTAGTAAATTACTAATTTAGTTTTTGTCTCATCTCACAGGTTGCTAGTTTCTCTGCTGCAGAGAGGAATTGGTCAACATACGGCTTATTCACTCTATCAAGAGGAATAGGTTGACCTCTAGACGGGCCAAAAAATTAGTGGCTATGCATAGTGCTTTGCGACTCAAGGATCGTCAAATTCCTTAGTATAGATAGACTCTAACATTACGGTGGGATGTTGATCTAGAGGATGTCGCACAAATTGATGGGGAGGAGGAGAGACATGAGGGATTGGTTGGAGTTCCATTAGATGAGCCAACCCCTCACAGTGATAGTGACTCAGACTCTGAGTTTGATTTTGATGCAATGTTGGCAGATGCCGAGTAGCGGCATCCATCATACTTTCTATTACTATGTTTTACTTTTGGACACTTGTGACTTTGTCATTTTGACATTTGTAGTACAAACTTGTAGCCTTTTGGGCATTTTACTATTTTATATCATATGCACATTGACTATTTGACATGAATTATGGTCCATGGAAGCAATTAGGTAGCTGTAGTATTAATTTGTTTGATAATTCAATTCTATGATGCATATGTCAATATGATTGGTGATTACATTTGCAACTTTATGAATGTTCATTGTTATGATTATCATTACTCGTATGAATATCTGAAATTTCCCTATATTTTAAAATTATCTCTCTCTCTATATGTTATATATATATATATATATACTATATAGTCGTCCCCTAAAATCCCCTCAAAAAATTGCTGAACCCGAAACTCGTCCTTTCGTCCCGCCGTCTGAGAAACTTGGTGGAACTTTGGTCTGAATCCACCAAGTATGGGCGCCAACTCATGACTTGGGCCTAATTTAGCCTGATTTGGAGTTCAAAAAGCTGATTTCCATTAATTGTGGAGTGTTTGGCCTCTTTTTGCCTCCAAAATCTCTTAAGTCAACAAATTGCCCTTGACCTTTTAGGCGTCCTTTCTTGAGTTTGAACAATTTTTCATCATTTTTTATGCTGAAGTGCCTCTGTTCAATCCTTGTTCTCGGTTGTTCAGTTGATCTTTGGCAGCTGTTGACGGATCTGTTGCTGAGATTGAACCATCCTGAAGAGATATGCTTGGGAGTCGTCAAGCCAAAAATTTGAGTTTGAGGCTCCAGATTAAAGGGTGCCTTTATTCAGTAGGGGCGCTTTTAGCCTTGCCTTATCAATTTTTATGACTGTTCTTCGTTTTCACCATTTAGACATTCCGTGTTCTGATCTGACGTGACCGTTGACTGACGAGTCAAATGGCTTTGCTTGATTGTGTGTTGAGTAACCAGCTCAGTCCTGGAAAGGACGACTGGTTTCTCAGCTTCTGAAAGTGAGTTTAGGCCCTTCAAGTCTAAGGGCACCCTTGGCCAACAGGGGCTCTTTTGACTTGTTGACTAATCAAGTTCATGCCATAAACTGCTTTAGTTTGATCTCCGTCAGCAGATGACTAAGTTGTCAAATGTCCTCGCTGACGCTTTTGTTGTCGAGATCGATCAAAGTGGAGGAGGACTTCTTGGAGTTCACTGAGCAAAAAGATTGCATCTACATCCTCAAAAGACTGGGCGCCTTTCTTCAAGAGGGGCTCTTTTGACCA
The DNA here is from genome assembly GCA_007115665.2 of Sequoiadendron giganteum. Lineage (NCBI taxonomy): Eukaryota > Viridiplantae > Streptophyta > Pinopsida > Cupressales > Cupressaceae > Sequoiadendron > Sequoiadendron giganteum. Next base: position 261,613,793 of record CM021105.1, read on the forward strand.
ACACAACCAATTTTTATGTTCTTCTTTCAGCCTTCACCTTTGGTGTTTTTTGCTTGATCTCAGCATCTGACTGTTTGACATGTCTCGTGAACGTGCTGTCGGATTGATCACAAAGCTGGAAGAGAGCTAGACAAATGCCTTGTATAGAGCAACTGATGATAACTTCATTGGGTGCCTTTAAATGAGGGGCGTACCTTGCCAGCAAGGGCGCTTTTGCTATGAAGTTCACTGATTTGCCTCTGTTCATTGCTTGCAACATCTTCATACTTCGTTGATGTTTGTCGATGATCTATGAATCAGATGATCTTGTTTGATGATGCGTTGATTAACCAGTACGAACATGAAGAGGATGATTGCTTCCGATGGATCTGACGATTGCATTTGGCCCTTGAGACAAAAGGGTGCCTTTCTTCAAGAGGGGTGCCTTTTGACTTGTTGACTGCATTTCTTCCTTGGTAGCAAGGCGGTTTCCTTCCAGAGTTAGCCAAATTTTGGCCTTTTTCGTTTTGAGAATCTCCTTCATCAAACGACATCTTTTTCAACCTTTTCTGCCATGGATTCCTCGTTGAAGCTTTTGAAGCTTAGCTTTCAACACCTGGTACTAGCCAATCTACCATTAATGGCTGTGAAGCTCCTCACTTTGTTCCTGAAAAATGAAAATAGACCCACTAGAGTAAAACATGTTTTTTTTTAATGATTCTGACTTGACCAGTGTGTTCGTGAAGTCAATTAATCCTATCAAAATTATTTTCAATCGTTTCCGAGAAGGTCCTATTTTTAGGGGTTTCCCTAAAAATAGGGGCACAAAACCCTTATTTTCAAATTTTCAGAATTTTACACAGATGTTCCTTGACATAAACCCACAAAAACCTTATGTTTGTTTTGACCTAAAACAGACTTTTGGCAACATGTTTACATGATTTAGCTCAATTTAAGGAGAATGCCAAAAATTTATTTTGGGTACAACAAGGGTTTTTGGATAGATTGACGAATTCTCAGATAGAGGATGCCAACGTGGCAAATGGACGATAGCGCGACACGTTGGAGTCCTAGAGGCACGCTGGCATCTCGTACGGACCGAAAATTGAGAATATCGTAGAAAATCGAAAAGTGATTGCCAACAATCTGATTAGTAAGAACTTCCAGAATTTGGGAAAATAATAGAATATAACAGAATTGAAATAAAGTAAAGTAAATGATAAAGCTAAAGAGGATAAAGAAAGTGCTCACAACAACCCAAGTAATGAAGCCTCTAGCAAAGAGATGTCTTCAACACCTGCACACATAAGACCGAGGGAAAAATGTTGGCGCTGTTTAGGGGTTTGCCTCAGTCAAACCCCCATTTCGGTGTTCCCACCTCCACAGACAACTAGATAGATAGGGAAAGTGAACAAAGTAAGCAAATACAAAGTGATAAAAACAATCCCCGCTCAAGGAGGAGAACACGTATCACAAGATAGATAGATAGACAAAATAGTAAAATGCTTAGAAAGGGGATGGGAGAAATTCCAAGATGCTCAAAGATACAAGGCACGAGATATATATCACCTGCAAGGCTTGAGGAAGCCAAAGGGAGACACAAAGTTGTGAGAGCCAAAAGAGTTGCAAAGAGTGCTGTAAGAATGTGAGAGCTCGAGGCTGCTGTAGCAAGCTGTAGAGAGCTGTACAAGCAAGATAGCAAAAGAGAAGAGAGTACCTGCAAGAGAGAAATACCAAGAAGAAGGCCAAATGAATTGAGTAGACATCTTTTAAAGAGAGAATAGGAGGGAAAAAAAAGGTTCCTAAGCGGTTACAAGGCATCTTGGGCCGTTACCACCGGTAAAAGTAGTTGACAAGTGGCAAGGCACTCGGAAATGGTCGTTTGAACGTTGAAAGGTCACAGGATGCTAGCGTGACATGCGGACGTTCGTGCAGCGCACTAGTGTCTAGACAAATCACGCTACGAAATGACAGGCACGAGAAAAGCACAAGGTTTGACACAAAGCTGACGCGCGAAGGTAGCTGCTAAAAAGGGGTCCCGAGCATCTTGAGAGGGAAAAACGCTGATGCAAGGGCTAAAATGACTCTACACAAATGCTAAGGGAGTGGACACAAAAGCGGATTCAAGAATGTATGTGAAATTGCAAGGGTTGAATTTTACGACATTACAGATGTCACGTGTAGAAACAATGAACTGTAAGAGCTTGCTTGATGTGACTCCAAAGACACATTTCTTGGGATTTAATCTGACTTTATACTCTTTGAGCCTTTGAAGATATGACACAAGATAACTAGGTGATTTGTTTTGAGTTTTGACTTGCCTAGGATCTCATCCACATAATCTTCGACAATATCATGCAAAATATCATGGAAGATGACTGTCATGGCCCTCTGATATGTGGCACTAGCATTTTTGAGATCAAATGGCATGACTTTGTACTAGAATGTTCCCCATGGGGTGATAAAGATTGTCTTATGTTGGTCTTTTGGTGCTATCTGAGTTTGGTTATATCTTGGAAACCCATCCATAAGGGACAACATCTCATGACTAGTTGTTAGGTCTACGACCATATCAATATTCGACTAGGTCTAGGTGTTTACCACTTGGGAATAAGAGCATAGGTAGCCATATGAAGAGGGGCATTCATCATGTTCCACCTCTTTGTGATAATAGGCCTGATATGCTCCTCATAGAATTGTAATCTAAGATCCTTGTTAGGAATTGCTTGTGTCATTTGATTAAGAATGCTATCAAAAGTCTCATACATCTCTCCAAGGTTAGGAGAGTTTGTATTGGCATTCTTGATTACTCCTACAATAGGTGATACGATAGAGAAAATATGTTTGCAAGCAACATTTAAAAAATTATAGGACATTAACAATATTAACAATTTAAATTTTAAATTAAAATAAAATATTAAAAACAAAGCAAAAACATATTAAATAAAAAATTCTTTCTTAATATCAGACCACCAAGTGTCATCAATCACGTTTTTTCTCACCTTCCCTTCGTTTGTCTTTGATTGGGCCCGCTTTTTTAATTCTTCATAAACCACCATAGATTGTAGAGCATCTTTCACCTCCAACATCCTCTCCAATAAAATAAAATAGCTAGCATATCTAGTCTTAATTGGTTTGAGGAATTCTTTATTTGAATAAGATCAGAATAATGCAAGTGAAGTTTGATGGTTACATGCAAACATTTGCATGAATCTACTTTCGGCCACTACTGTCTTCTCCCAATCTATTTTTCTATTGTCTTTCAAAGCATTATTCAAAGCATGTACACATCAAGGAGTCTAAAATTATGTTTGTAAGCGCTTTCAACCATCAAACCAGCCAACTTACAAACACAAGCTGAATTTGTCACAACTTGCACAAATTGGCAGTCAACATTCTTATGTTTCCTAGAGCAATCAATAGCTCTAAGACAATGTGAACCAACATGACATGTAACAATAACATTAATGAGTGGTTGATGTCGAATATCTTCATGTAGCAAATATGTGAAGGCTGTTGGGTTATGATTTATAAGGTGGGCTTTTCATGTGGAGTGATGGCTGAGTCGTGGTTTTATAAGTTCATTCCTTGAAGGTATGGCCATGCTACATATTGATAGGGTTATGTTAATATGAAGGCTATTAGGTTATGGATCGTAAGATGGGCTTTTTAGTGATGGCAGAGTAGTGGATATATAAGTTCATTCCTTGAAAGCATGGTTATGCTACATATTGATAGGGTTAAGTTACTTCTTGTTACACACTTTATCAGGCATTTTTGTTTGAAATGGATAGAGGTGTTAGAAACTCAAAGGGATTTTCTTTGTGCGGAAAATCCTTTTGATAAATAGCATATTTGTTTTAAAGCATGTCAACTAGGTTTGAGTTATGGAGGCTATCAAATTCCTATACCATAATTTTGCTAAAAAGGTGTCTATGAGGCAAGCTTTTGTATGAGTAAGAATATTTCCCATGTCACTTGTTTCCAATATTTAGATGTTGATTTGTGCTGATCTTCAAAGATATGTAAGAGATGACTGCCCGCTAGGTGTGGGGATGAATTTGAAGCTCAAGTCTTACTAATTGGTAGTGAACCTTAAAGTATATTTTTTAAGGGGAAGCATGTGGCAATTTTCTTCACCACCAGATATTAGGTCTGGAATAAAGCGATTTCTGATAGCTAACTGAAGCCCGAGGCTTGTTTTATTGTGCAAGAATACTAAGCACATGTTTTGTATCTCATTTCTTCTTTGAATAATCACCTTGTTGTGGATATTCAAAATAAAGCTTCCAATTCCCTTGGGAAGGTTTTATTCTTTTGTTAATGGTCTTCATAGCCTTTATGTGATCTTGAAATTTCTAAGTTACATTAAAAAATATTGCGCATTTGTAGGTGTATAGTCCTTAGCCATTATAGCAAATAGTTGTAGAAGTTAAATAAAGCTGGCCTTTAATATGCATGAGATTCTTGACTATGGCTTGCAGAGGATATTCGATAATGTATCTAACTAATTAATTCAAGCTTGAGTTTCCTGAAACTGTGTCCTGCAATTGCAGATCCTAAGGGCTCCAGATGGCAATGGAGGAGTTTATTCAGGTATCATCCATGAAATGCATATTTTATTGTTCTTGTGTTAATTGAATTAATGTACATTGCATGATCATACACTTATTTTTCTGTCATCTATATGTTGAACTGGCCTATCAGCTTTGAAGTCCTCAAAATGCTTGGAAGATATGGCGATGAAAGGCATCAAATACATTGATTGCTATGGAGTTGACAATGCTTTGGTAAGGTCTTTTATTTAAGTGAACAATAAACTTAGGTGAGGATGAATCAGTTTTGATGATAAAGGCATGTTGTTTGTGTTGTGTATTCATGGATCAGGTCCGTGTAGCAGACCCATTGTTCCTGGGCTATTTTATTGATAAAGGTGTGGCTACTGCAGCTAAAGTTGTTCGGAAGGTATTTGGCTAGCATATTAAGATAATTCTATCCATGCTTAGATTTATATCTTGTTCTCTCCCATTTGATCATATATATATATAAAATTCATATTTTCTTGCTTTCCTTGATTGGTGGATTACAATGAATTCAAAAGTGTTTTTACCAAATAGGATTGGAGATAATGATGTCACTGTATATATTCCTTTCAGAACCAAAACAGTTGGTTTAGAAATATTTCTATGCTGAATTCTTCTAATATGCAAGGCAGGCATATCCACAAGAGACTGTTGGCGTGTTTGTTCAGCGGGGCAAAGGAGGACCTCTTGGTGTATTAGAATACAGTGAGATGGATCACTCCATGGCATATGCTATCAATCAGGAGACAGGGCGTCTTCGATACAGCTTGAGTAATGTATGTTTCAAGAGTATATATGTTTTTTATGTGTAGAACATCTGAAAATTTTCATGCTGTAACTTTTGAGTTTTGATGTGTATGCATTTTAATTTTTTTTTTCTCATTAAAGATATAAACTCCTTAGTTTGTACAGGTTTTTGTCTGTGTTTCTTTTCTCTGCA
>CM021105.1:261619394-261798344 GCA_007115665.2 Sequoiadendron giganteum
CTAGCCAGTTTCCTCAAGAAACAGAGCATGAGGAAATGGAGCAGGAATGTATTGTACGATAAACTCCAGGTGCGGGCTCACAACATGAAGGCAAGGTAGGCGCAACTATTTGCTAATCCGGGAAGAAGTTTATTAAAACAAACAAATGAACGGTAAACCTGGTACAACTTCACAACATGAAGGCAAGGTAGGCGCAACTATCTGCTTGGCTATCACACACATCAAACGATAAGCTTTAAGTACAGCTTCGCAACATGAAGGCAAGGTAGGCGCAACTATTTGCTCTTCTGAATAGGCTTATAATAAACAAAACAAAAGGTAAGCAACTGGGACAGTAGATTGTATAGACGCAACACGCATGCAATAACGATCAAACCAGCAACCCCATTTAACTAAGATCGAATAAACACTATGACAATAACATGAAGGCAAGGTAGGCGCAACAATTTATTATAACAGCAATTACTCTTTGAACAGATACAATAATAGCAATACTACAGGCAAGGTAGGCGCAGCATGTATGCTATCAAGCAAAAGTTCTAATTTACAAGGGTGAACCAATCTTGAGAATAGGCATGTTGCCGACAACGCAGCAATTCTCTATCACCAGGAAAAGCTAATTACAAATGAGCTGAAAGCTCTTATTTATAGACATCAAGGTGTAGGCAACCCTAAAATCACCTTGAGTCAACTACAGTCTTGCAAGACATGCAAGATCTTATTCTTAAACCCTAATTGAATGAAACTATACAGTTAACTGGGAAACTATCATCAGTTAACTGAAACATCTAATCTAAATGGACAAGGTGCAACATGCACGTCCTTATTGAAAGCAAGTCAATTGGAATGCTATCATCAGTCAACTGAAAAATCTAATCTAATCTCCAAGTATATGTAGATATTTCCAAGAAAGACATGGCATGCAATGTGTAACAACCAGTTAACTCGGAAAGAAGCCTCGAGTTTAACTCCTGTGTCTAATGTCTATCTTGGAAAAGGTGGGACGCCTTGAACTGAAGTTCACTGACCCTGATCTCGAGCAAGTAACCCCTCCACGAGGTTAGTGACTGCATCACCATCTAGAGGTCATCACATGTCTCAACTGTCAATTCACTGCTTCTTAGCAACTCAAGCAAAACTGAAAATCTCTGTATACTTAAACTGGCCCTTCACTGGCTGGTAACTATGGCGGCTTTGTAACTGAAGTGATGGCCACTGTTTCCTCTGCAGCTTGATGCTTCTCACGTTTTTCATGCTTTTCTTTATGGAAGAGTGTTGCATGATGAAACTGCGAACTCTTTGGTTGTGAGAAATACAAATGAACATGCTGCATACACAGAAACCCAACGGTATCAACCCTCTAAACTGGCCTTGGAAGACAATCAGCTATACGAGACATGAAACCATGTGAACTTGAGTGACTACTCTTGTCAACCTTTCCGATGCGCTTGATACAAATCAATGTCAGCTTTTCTGATGAAATCATGAATTAAGACTGACTTGGTCTTGAATTCGTTCTGCGTGAACTACATCCTAAAAAACTCGCCTGTTGACTGTGAACATGGCTATATTCTGACAACTTCTCCAAAAAACCAAAAATCTCTCCTAATGAAGCTAAAAATAGCTTGTCGGAGGGCAATTTTCACAGAAAATTCTGAGACGTGGGTTTTATGTAGAATCAAATTCTAAGATGACCCACAATGTCAGAATTGTGAAAAAATGTGATTTAGGCCTGCATGCAAAAGGTTTTCAGTTGAGATCTGAGGGGCTGTGAGGACATTTTTTCCCGAGAAAATCTGAGATATGGGTTTTGTCCAGAAGATATTTCTAAGACAACCCACAACGTTAGATTCGAAAAATATCGACTTCTACTCCACCATGCAAAGGAATTTCACTTCAGAAAATCAAAGCCTCAAGAACTGATGCTCTGGAACAAATTTTTCTTGAAAATTCTAGCACATGGGTTTTGCTGAGAAAGCAATTCTGAATCAACCCAGATGATTTGTTTTGCCAAAAACGCCAATTCTTCATACATGTGAGAAAAATTTAAGACGAGAAGATGGAAGAAATCTAGAGAAGAAGAAAGATGTTTTTTAATTTTTATTTATTTATTATCTTCTTCTGTCAAAATCGCCACTCTGCCTTGAATTCTGCTGATGAATCTTGACTTGTACCTGCAAAAGAATATTTTTTATGCCTTCACAACTGACCGCTGAAGAAATTCGCCCAACTCTGGAAAGAATTCACCTCTGCTCAAGCTGGATGAATGAAATGATGAATGCCATGCTTGCATAACTAGATAAATTCATACCATCATGCATGGAACCCGCTCAAACCCTAACTGTGAAGGAAGAATTTGATTGGCCCTTCACCAATTGAACTGCTACTGTCTCTGAGTCTTTAGACTAAAAATAATATTTTAATTTCAAAGCATGCAAAGAACTAAAAGTGGCACCAATATTTATCTTTGAAGAAATTCGTCACTTTTTAATGCCTTGCATGCAAAAATATTATTTTTATCATTTTGCCAAAAATAGCATCTTGTTGTGCTCAACACACTTCCCTGATTTTAGAAAGCCAAAATTTGACCTTCTAGGCGTCCATTTGCAAGAGTTATGAGATTTTTGAGAATCTCCTATTTTGTAGCTGACTGCAAAGTTACAATTGACCCTGTTCAACTCTGATTTCCCGATGATTGAATGAGCCTGCGACTGTGCTGAGATATCCACTGCGAAGCCTGCATGACAAGGATGAAATGTCTGCTGGGAACAACAACTGCTAAAATCATCATCTGATACCTTAGAAAATTAGGCGCCTCTGATTAAATTGATGTTTTGACTCCAGACTTAGTCATTTCTTCGTTCTGCCTTCTGATGCTTCAAACTACCGTTGACGGTGAATGATGAACTCCACTGACTGAATAATGAATTCATTGCATGACTAGAAGTATTCTGCATCCAATGACTGTATGTGAGGGATTTAAGAATTGTATTAAGAACCCCAAAAGCATGAGCGCCCCTATTCTGTGATAGCTCAAACACCATTTTGACAAAAGTGTGATTTTCATCTGAACACCATACTTTGACCCTTGATACCGGGAACTGGAATGTTCCGATATGCGTGCCGTCTGTCTTGCTGTACAGTTTGGTCAACTTGCAAGAGATGTTCTTGGAGACGACGAAGCCAGAAAATTGCTTTTAAGGCCTCTAAAAGAAAATCGCCTTTTTCAAAGAAAATAATATTCTTACACTTAGTCATTTTTTGAACTGCCTTCAATCAACTCTTCTTTACAGCATTATCATCTTGACCTCGCACGTACGAGCATTCGCCAAATCCCGGAGGCTGTCGGCTAGACTCGTTGGATAGCTTGAGTAATTGCACACAAGTCTTGTGAAGACTGTAATTGCAAATAACCCCGTCTGGCAGGCCTAAAGGAGAATCGCCCCTAGCCTACAGCTGTGCAGCTTTGTGTAGCTACGCTTCACCATCCTCTGTTTTACATGCTCGGTAGGACCTCTGTCACAGTTACTCAGAATATCGGATCGTCTTGTGAACGGATACACTGCAAAACTGAACTGAGCTGGAAGAGATCTCAGGAAGACCTCAATTGCAAATTCATCCATCAAACCAATCATATTCAGGATCGCCCCTGGGCTACAGGGGAGCGGATTTGCATTCTGAAAAACTTCTTTTGACATGTATCCTGCCTACAATTTCCACTTCTAATGCTGATAACTGGATTTCTGTACTGGATACGCTTTCGCTTGATAGCTCGTTGAAAAGCCAAACTAATTCTGCAAAGACTGAAACCATCAAAACACACATGCATCTAGATCTGGGCCTTCAAAAAGAAAATCGCCCTTGGGCTAGAAGGGAGCGGATTTGCATCTCTAGACTGCCTCCTGATGAAAACACTCTTCGTAACCTCTGCTTCTGTCTTCGTTTGCCGGAGTTCTGTAACTCGGATAATCTTGCTTCATGGCTAATCGGAAAGCCGACTGAAAACTGAACATAATGAATGTGTTCTTAATCCAAAACACTCAAATCTTGACCTTCAAATGGAAGGGCGCCCCTAGGCTACAGGGGAGCGGATTTGTTTTGAATTCATTGATTTTCACCATTTTATGCTTTGCAAACGCTGTATCCATCCCTGCGGTTGACCATGTCGAAGCGTTGTGACTGCTGAGGTGTGTGGATGACTATACTTCATCATTTTCACATGTACGGACACTATAAAGTTGATTTGCACGTTGATTGCGCAAGTGTCTACTACGTTACATAGTGAAAAGTTCCCAGACTTAGAATATTTTAGCACTTTTTGCCAATCTGAAAATCCCCTCCATCAAAAGCATTATTTCCAACATCTTTTATCGTAGAGCGTTCCTCTTTGAGTTTCAGGCTTAGATATTGACACCTGGTACTGGCCAACTGCCATTGATGACCCCGAAGATCCTAACTTTTCTCCTAAAAAAGTGAAAACTACCCACCAGCCTTAAACTGACTTTTAACTGAAACTGACTTCACCACTGTGATTGTGATGTGAAATAAGCCAATCAAAATTAATTTCATCCAATTCTGACAAGTTCCTATTTTTTAGGGTTTCGGGCTAAAAATAGATTTCAGAAACCCTAATTTTCAAAATTTTCAAATTTTGCCAGTATCTTCCTGGCATCACACTGACTAAAAGCCCATACTTTATTTGCCCAAAAACTGAGTTTTGACCCCACTTTTACAAGGTTTAGACCATTTTAAGCAAAATGCCTTAATGAAGCAAAATTTTGGTTTGGGTACAACAATGTAAAATATTGATATTAATTTTAAAATTTAATATAATATTATTTTATTTTATAATATATATTATAATTTTATTTTAATATATTTAGCAATCTTAAACTATTTTGACAATTTAATGAATTTATTATTTATATATTTTTTTAAATCAAATTTATATAGGCGAATATAATCCCAAAAAAATTTCCGAATAATATAATATTATTAAATTACATATTTATATTATATATAATAAATTATATAAATATTTATAGATTTTAATATATATATATTATATATTTATTAAAAAAAAAAAAAAAACAATTACATAAGGCGAATTTAATTCGAATTTTTTACTTTTCAAATTTTTTCCTTGTTGAACTTAATCAGAATTTCAATGTTGTCGAACTTGAATTCGAATTCGAACCTTGTGACTTAGCTACTCTCAATCACCTTAAAGCATACTAGCATAGGTTGCAACATGGCTATAAAAAATGCATCCACACTAGAGAATTTGAGGTTGGAAACCTTGTTGTTAAGGAAATCAAAAGAGCACCACTCAAGACCAAGAGAAGAAAGGGAAGTTTGAACCAAACTGGTTGGGTTCCCATGTCATCACTACCAAGTTTGGATCTGGAGCATACAAGCTAGCTACTCCTAAAGGCCATGAACTTGATGAACCCATGAACTTTGTCCATTTGAAGGACTTTTATGCTTAATCCATTAGTACCAATCTTTCAAAAATCAAAAAATACAAAAAGAAAAAAGAATTTCCAAAAAATCCAAAAGTTTTGAAAACCCCAAAAAAATAGGAAAGAAATAAATTCATCCAATGGTGAAAACGACTCCTTGTAGCACCTTGGCAAGTCCCATGATGAAAACCTAGCAAACAAGCGTCATATGTAGCAAGCAACCACTCTAGAGTCTAGTCTATGAGCACGCATCATTCCATATTACCTCCACTATCACATTCTATCCATCCCACTATCTCCCTCACCTCAATTGGTTTGCTCAAGTCCCTTACCCATCCACCCATTTCACCCCTTTCCGTTGTCCCCTCCACATGCATTACCTATTCACAGCATCCTCCTTCATTGAATTGCTCAAATAACCAACTGTTCCCCTAATTTTCATCCCTCCACATTTTGCCCATCCATTTATTTCCTTCCCTTCGTTCTTTCATTCCATTTTATTCCTTATCCACTCCATACCCATTCCTTGATTTTGCACTTAAATGGGGGCATCCCCTTGCTGATGTTCCCTAGGGAATGGTTACCACGCATATACCCACTACGGTATAAACTTTTCACCACCATCTATCATCACATTCCTTCACGATTTTGGCATGCCCCCAACGTGAAGACATGGCTCTCACAAAGAATTAACTAATTAATAAATACCTACAGCTAATACCTTCCAAAACTTACAGCGATAAAGGAAAATATTAGTTAGAACAACAAGTATTGAAAACTGAAAAGCAATCAAAAGGTTATAAAAGGCAGCAGTTAATAAAACAAGACAAAAATAATATTTAAAGCAGACTGATCAATATAAGTGTAATAATACAAAGTCATATAAGACAAACATTAAATAAGACAAAAAAGAAGTATTAGTTAAGGCAGCGATTCTATTAAAGATGATAGTCTCATTTGATAAGGCAGTGATTGGTAATGAAAGGCAGCAACGATTATATTTTAATAAGACAATGATTAAAATTAGAAAGGCAGCAGTTCCATTTAGGACAGCGATTGATATTAGGAAGGCAGCGATCAATAAATGAAGACAAGGCAATAAAGGCAGGGCTTCTCATAAATAAGTTTATTTATGAAAAGGCAGTGCTTAAGGATAAAACAAATGGCAATTAGTTTTAAACAAAAGTCATGTCCTTTTGATAGGAGATCTCTATTCAAAGGGATACATCATTTCACTTAAAAATGGGGATATATAAGGGAAGTCAAATCATTTGCAAAGGACACCAAGGAATTGGTAATGAGTACAAAATTGAAGCAATCAGAGATAGAAATCTGTATGCAGAACAGCAGCAGCTATTGATACAAACAGTGATTGTTATGCATTTGATTATATATATATATATATATATATATATATATATATATATATATTTAAAATATTTGAAAGCATATAAATATATGCATAGTTACTTTCATAATGAGTAATATGCATTAAGGGAGATATATTATGTCTAATTCGGTAAAATAAGGGAAATAGTGAATCTATTCATTTTATTATAATTTACATCTTTCTCTTTAAGCAATCATGTGTAAGATTGGGAAGGACGCTAGAGGAATTGTCTTGGTTGGATGTTCCTAAGGAATTGTCTTGGTTGAGTGTTCCTAAAGGAATTGTCTTGGTTGGATGTTCCTTGTTTTGGCACCCTATCATGCGTTTCTCTCCCATCCCTACCATGATTGGTTAATGGAAAAGAGTCTATAGATTAGATTCAGATTTAAGTAGTTGTTCGTCATTTCATAAATGTTAATAGTTCATTTATTCTTAAGTTCAATATCTATTATATGATTTGCCATGGAATGTTATTCATTGTGTAATGGTCACTTAAGGTAAATTCAGGCATACGCCCAGTAGAGGACATTACAATTGGTATCAGAGCCTTAATCCTGCCAACCTACGGGACAAACCGACTTTAACCACCATTCAATTAGGAAAAACTATTGAGCCCTCTTCCTATCGCCCGCAACGGGTCCGTGGATTTCTTCAAGTTGATTAGGTGGGTTTTCTTTGAGATTAAGGAGATCAAATTGAATCAAAGGGCTTTTAGCAGTAAGTTGGAAAAGAACAATATGAAGGATAAAACTAACAAAGACAAAGATAAGGCCAATGACTTGTGGACGGAGGAAGAGAAGAGATATATGGTAGATTGCCTTAAGAAAACTGTGGAGGATTTGCAGCAATTCAAGAGCAACCATGACGACAAGCTATCAGCTATTGAGGAAAAGTTGAAGAATGTTAAAGAATCTATTCAAAAGTTTTTGGAAATGAGTCACAAGATCTTAAAATCCACTGCGAGTACCATGAATTTGATGGTTGAGAATCTGGAATAGGCCTATCAGGTAAGGCCTGTAGTGGATGTGGAAGATGAGAAAGATAAAAGTCAGGTGGAGGGTGTTGGGCCGAGCAAAAGAACCAGAGCCAACCTGAAGAGGAAAGCTGACAAAACCCTATGGAAATACAGGAAATTAAGAAAGCGGCAATAAATATGAGCAATCTGGAGGAGGAGGTTGCAAATATCCTGAGGAACCTTGCCTAGCGGCTGGTTTTTTGCTAGGTTTTTGTTGGTGTTTTGCTGTGCTGCCCCTAGGCTGGTTTTGTTCTTATCTTTGTAGGCAGCGTTTTTTTTTTTGTGTTGAACTCTCTAATGCTTTATCCTTCTTTTCTTTGATGTTAAAAGGTTTTGGGTCCCCTTCAAAACCTGCTTTTTCCTTAATCAAAAAAACTATTGAGCCCTCTTCTTAAGTAGGCCAATAGTGCTTTTCTATATGTGTGTGCCTTTCACATGTATGCTTTGTGTCTTATGTGTATTCATGTGTATAATCCATGTCTTATGTGTATTTATATGTATGCTTCATGTCTTACATGTACTTATATGTATGCTTCCTGTCTTATGTGTATTACATGTATTAATGTGTATGCTTCATATCTTACGTGTATTTATGTGAACACTTTGTGTATTACGTGTATTTATGTGAACGCTTCGTGTACTACATGTATTTATGTGTATACGTATATCTATATATTTGCTTCATGCCTAATGTGTCTTCAACAACACTAACAAATTAACTTATTTAAAAATTAGATTATTATTAGTCTCCAAATGCAACAATGAAGAGTTGTAACTATTGAAGTGAAAAGTGTGACAACCTCAAACTTGAGATATAAAAGGGAGAGCATTTCATTTGAGAAAGACATCCATAATATCTTTGGAGAATTCAATTGAGAATAGAACTTTAAGCAATTTTGCAAGTAAATTAAATTAGGCTCTGAAGAATAGTGATGATATAAGAAGGTATGTGAATCCTAATATGAAAGGATGTGACCCCTAATGTGAAAAGTTTTGACCCTTCAAATGTGAAAGGTTATGACTTTTCAAATGAAAGGTAGTGACCCTTCAAATGTGAAAATGTGAAATTTTGGGTAAGATATAAAAGGGGGAATCATTTCCTTGTGAAGAAATCATCAATAGGAAATAAACCTATCAATCAATTTCGAAGTAAAATATTATTTTCAAAAGGCAGCCATGAAAGGTGGTGGGTCATTTACTATGAAGGGTAATGAATCCTTTATAGTGAAAGATGGTGACTCATTTATTGTGAAGGGTGGTCACTCCTTCAAGAAATGGATATAAAGGATAAATTGATTCATTGGCAAGCAATCATCACTCACCTATCCATCGAGAAATCGAGCAATCATTACTCATCTATTCATTAGGAAATCAAGCGATCAAAATATCAAAAAGATTTCCCAAGGAAGGAACAAACAGTCATAACAACTCAACATAGTTAATGATAAAATCTAACGATATAACTTGACTTTCAATTCTCAAATGGGAATCCACACATTGCCATCACTAGTTGTCACTGAAACTTAAGCATAACTAAAGATACAAAGATGGATTAAGATTATCTTACTTTCAAACTTCGAGATATAAGTGTACCGAGATATCATCTTGACCTAGGGTGGTCAATCTCTTAAAAGCCAAAACATTAGAAGTCCGCAAAATATTCCAAAACAAACTACAATAATTTACCCATAACACCCCATTTGAAACATCATAGAGTGAATTATTATGAGCATGCCTAGTCAGAATTAGAAATAGTAATAAAAACCTAAATTCAACTAAACTTTGATATGCCAAAACAACATTTTGAGAGAATGTAATGAAGACAACTCGATTTTTTAGGAACCTACGAGTAACAACTTTTGACTCTTAGAGAGACCTAGGAGAAATTTTTGAAAGAACCATGGACACTATAAATTGAAGTTTGTGTTTTGAGATTTATCAGAGGATATATTCATCAAGCTTTATTGAGGTAGGAACACAATAAAGAATAATTTGTTCTATTCATCTTGAACAAGATCAAATGTACAATCAAGTCCACACCACATACAATCTACCTTGTAACCTACAAAATTGAACTAGTGAACTTGTGGACCAAATTCATTTCTATATGCAATATCTAGAGTAGATCATTTCATCCTAGGGTTTTCTTCTCCTAAATCCTTTTTCTTGATTAAGAGAGTAGCTTTACGTTCATGAATAAAGATCAAGGACATCAATATTAGGTGTATAGGTACCTTAGACAAATTTGATACAAACCAAGTTACATAAACCTATGCTAAGTTACATTATGGGCCCATAACCCACAAATCCCAACATCATTCTCACCTCTCAAACTTTGGGAAAAACTTGATATTGCTCAAATGAATCAAGGCAAAATAAAATAAATTATTAAATACACAAATAATCTTGGTGTCAAACATGGGGATATATCAAATTTTACGAGTAACAACCTCCAATTGAATTAGAAATTTGACTAGAACTGGATAGTACTGTAAACCTATAAATTTAAGTCCCTCTATAGTTTGCTATGAATGCCAAGATTTTTGTATGTCCTTCATTTTTGGACTTGATCAATCCAATAATCTTGTACTTTAGTATCATCTAGAAATATGTACTTCGAAGGTGACAACATGTCATTAATTACCTATGAGACTGTGGCAAGAAGACATGTTTGGCTAGGTTAAGTGTACAAGAACCCTATAAGCTATTTTACATCCTCATTAGAATCAATCTTGCCTCAAACCTTGTTTGAATGATTAGGTGAAATAAAGTATAGTTTATTTAAGATAAAGTGTACTTACTCCCATTTGATTGTGTAGGAAAAGAGGGTACAACCTGCAGTAAGACACCTAGACCCTTTTACTCAAAAAGTGAAATTGGCTTTGCACAAAGGATCTTGATATTCACAACACTCCTCTAATCCATCATGATAAAGAATACAACATTTCTTACGGATTTTAACTAGAGTAATAAAGAATTAGTACCATTGCTCCAAATCCTTGTGGTCATGAAATGAGAGAAAACTTGTCTTAACTAACAAGTCTTGTTATCAAGATTTCTTGGGACATAGTAGTGCATTAACCAAAACAATCTTGGACAATAAATCGTCCTCATGCTTTAGAGGATGGTATTAACCTTATTGGTAGTCAAGCTGAGGCAAGTATACTAACAACTACTCCCTAGGGACATCATTGTTATCATTAGCTGTGGAGTTTTTCAATTTTTAATTATATCAAAGTATCACAAGAAGGAGCAACGTCTAAGAATTACAAATCTACAAGGTTGATTTAGGATCTTGGTAAAGACAAGAGCTTCTTAGCTTGTGATTGCTTGAGGACAGGCAATCTTGGGCAGGGTGGACTGTCATGCCCCCAACGTGAAGACATGGTTCTCACAAGATATTAACTAATTAATAAATACCTACAGCTAGTACCTTCCAAAACTTACAGCGATAAAGGAAAATATTAGTTACAAGCAACAAGTGTTGAAAAGCAATCAAAAGATTATAAAAGGCAGCAGTTAATAAAACAAGACAAAAATCATATTTAAAGCAGACCAATCAGTATAAGTGCAATAAGACAGTCATATATGACAAGAGTCATATAAGACAAAAATTAAATAAGACAAAAAAGAAGTATTAGTTAAGGCAGCGATAAAGATGATAGTCTCATTTGATAAGGCAGCGATTGGTAATGAAAAGGCAGCAATGACTATATTTTAACAAGACAATGATTAAAATTAGAAAGGCAACGATTCCATTTAGAACAGTGATTGATATCAGGAAAGCAATAAAGGCAGGGCTTATCATAAATAAGTTTATTTATGAAAAGGCAGCGCTTAAGGATAAAACAAACAGCAATTGATTTTAAACAGAAGTCATGTCCTTTTGATAGGAGATCTCTATTCAAAGGGATACATCATTTCACTTAGAAATGGGGATATATAAGGGAAGTCAAATCAATTGCAAAGGACACCAAGGAATTGGGAATGAATACAAAACCGAAGCAATCAGAGATAGAAATCTGTATGCAGAACAGCAGCAGCTATCGATACAAACAGTGATTGGTATGCATTTGATATATATATAATATTTGAAGGAATATAAATATATGCATAGTTACTTTCATAACGAGGAATAAGCATTAAGGGAGATATATTATTTCTAATTATAAGGGAAATAGTGAATCTATTCATATTATTATAATTTACATCTTTCTCTTTAAGCAATCATGTGTAAGATTGGGAAGGAAAAACGATTGGGAAGGACGCTAGAGGAATTGTCTTGGTTGGATGTTTCTTGTTCTGGCGCCCTATCATGCATTTCTCTCCCATCCCTACCATGATTGGTTAATGGAAAAGAGCCTAGATTAGATTCAGATTTAAATTGTTGTTCATCATTTCATAAATGTTAATAGTTCATTTATTCTTAAGTTCAATATCTATTATATGATTTGCCACAGTATATTATTTGTTGTGTAATGGTCACTTAAGGCAAATTCAGGCATATGCCAAGTAGGGGACATTACAGATTCAGTCCTTGTTTGGAATCTACCTATCAACCTGTTGTGACCTTTTCACACATCGCCCCATTGCAAATGGGGACCCTAGTAGTTTTCCCTCTGATGGTTTTGCTTCTGAGTTTTGGTCTTTCGGTGGGGTACTTAGAATTTGAGTTTTGAAGGTCATCCGAGTCAAGAAATTCTTGTGAGCCAAAATCCATGCATGAACGTTGCCAAAGTGCTTAGAGGACATTGTGGACGAGGATCGACTGTCAGTTCAGTCAATTCTGACACTTCCTAAATTTTAGGGTTTCGACCCCGGGCCCCTATTTTTTAGGGACTTTTTTTTTGGCATTTTTAGCCCATTCTAGAATCCCTATTTTTTAGGGATTATTTTTAGAAAGTTTCTATTTTTGGAAAATTTCTATTTTTAGAAAGTTTCTATTTTTGGAAATTGTGCAGGGCATGGCTTCGTCAACGTCGGCTTCAGAAGGTTGCAAGAGAAAAATGGGTGAGAAATTTGAAAAATCTAGAAAATTTGCCTAAGGCATGGACATGTATGTACTGAATTTGCCCAAGCATTGGCAAGGAAAAAAAATTGCAAGTAGGCAAGGAAGTCCGCCCAAGCACATGCAAGGAATGAAGGAAGTCCGCCCAGCATATGCAAGAAGAAGATGAAGTCTGCCCCAAGGTAGACATGCAAAAGAGTTGGCAAGTCCGCTCCAAGGTGTTGGGAGATGCAAATGCAAGATGAAGTCCGCTCCAAAGAGTTGGGAAATTGCAAGGCAACTTCAAAGTCCGCCCAGCAAGGTGATAGGTGGCAAAACATACTTGAAGTCCGCCATGTGCAAAGTGCAAAAGGCAAGCAAAGTCCGCCCAACACAAAGGAAAAATTGCAAAGTGCAAGCAAAGTCCGCCCAGCACAAAAGAAGAAGTGGCAAGACATTAACAAAGTCTGCCCAAAGTAAAAAGTGACAAATTACAAGTGAAGTCCGCTCCAAGAACGCTGGAAAAGGGTGGAAATGCAAAGAGGTCCGCTCCAAAATGTTTGGAAGTGGGAAAATTACAAGGAAAATTCGCCATTTTGTAAAATTTAATGATAATTGCTAGTGCAAGTCCGCCTCAAGTATGGTAAAATAAAAATTGCACAAGACAAGTACGCCTAAGCCATGTATGTCATGAAAATACTTGGAGAAGTAAAGATTTAATTGTTTGCCTGGAAAAATCAAAGGATTTAAAAATTTGCCTAAGTCCAGACAATTGAAAATTTAATTGAAAAATCAAATGGCATGTCTGGCAAAGTTGAAATTCGCCTAAGTAAAAATTATCATAACAAGTTTAAAATTTGCCTTAGGCAGAGGCATAAAGAAATTTGAAATTTGAAATTTGCCTTTGGATTTAAAAATAATTAAATATTATTATTTAATTATTTTAACGAACAGGTTGGAAACAACACATAAAATATTATTTCAATATTTTATTTTCCAAAACCTATTTAATGAGAAAATTCAAATTTCTCTAGGCAAATTGCTGAGAAAAGAAAGAAAGAAGAAAAAGAAACTTCACTCGACTGGCGACGAAATTACAAACTTTCTTTACCAACTTATGTTGAAGATGGAAATTGCCATTCGAAAGACAAGTGTCAGCCGAGTTCAGACTAAATTAATTGGAAACAATTAATTTTTGCTAATTGGGTCGATTCTTTCAACCTTAAATTGGCTTTGCACTTCATTTTCATTCATTCTTTCGAAAGCGAAGTTGAGAAAATTTGCTAAGGCAGAGAAGTTGGTGAAGTTTTATAAAAAAATTTGCGAAGTAAAAGGCTGAAAGTGCGAATTTACTCCAGCAGCAACACAATTTCATTGCCAGGCAGACTTTACTTCCTCTATTCCGACGAAGTTTTCTCTTTGCGAACAATCTAATTCTTTCATTTCCAGCAACGGTTATTTTCTCGAATTAACTTATCAAGTTTGCTGGAATATATTTATGCATAAATAATTTTTGAATTAAAATATTTCTTTTTGCAGATTTATGTTGGATAACTGAGAGTCATCGACAAAAATGAAGTTCGCCAGCAAAGGTTCGCAGACAGAATCTAAAATTGTCTCCAAATGGAAGAATGTTGCTGACACTGATCTTGGCCACATTGACTTAGAAGAATTCCGGAAAAGGATGTACGGAAGTGACACACGCATGCCAACTCCAATTGCGCAAAAAATGATGAGAAATGGCATAGTTCATGCTGCAGGATTTCCGCCAGCCGTTGAGTGTCCAGAATTAATGGTAGAATGCGCCTTGCATTACAATGCTGAAGAAAGACATATTGAGGCACCAGATGGCAGAATACTGGCATATTTGGGCGAACTGGCTATACAGGAGACTTTCGGCATTCCGGCTTACCACAGAACATACTACTGATCGAAAGAGGATGCACAGAAATTGTACGAAGATAAACAAACTCTTTGCATGGCCAACATGAACAAGAATTGGCTTGAAAAACCTAGATCCTCATCCAAGAGATTGCCCAGGAAATTGCTCAGGCCATTTTTTAAGGAAGAATACGGAGACATAGTCTTGTTGCTGAACAGACTGATAGGCATTCCTCAAGGAGCGCCTTTTGAAAGCTGGATGTACTACTTCATTGATGAAGTATCTTCTGGGACAAAAATGATCAACTGGTCAAGGATGATCAGTGATAGTATTCATGAACAATTGGTCAACTTGGAGAAGACCGAATCTTTTCATATGGGTTCCTACGTAATATACTCACTCACTCGGACTTACAGATATGCCGGTTTAATCTGCAAAGGTGTAGTCGGCAACGGCGAAAGGGAGCTCAAAGTATATAACTGCTACCCTCAATTGCAATTAAGCAAGAAGTCACATTAGCGCCAGGCACATAACGCTTTTCTTATGTACATTACCCGGATACTTCAAGGCGAAACCCATCAAAGGCTCACCCACGAAGCCAAGAGTTTAATCAGTAAATACGGATCCTGGTTTATCCAGTTTCCTAGATTTACTTATATCAGAATACAGGGATTTACAGACTCTCCTTACAAGTTGTCGATTTATCCTACTGACAAGATGATTTTACTGAAGTACTTAGGCAGCTGGAAACATTCCAAAGTATCCAGAGACCGAAGCAGAAAGCAGCTGTCACGTTTCCTCTGTTCATCGGAAACATGGTAGAATCTTGTCCGTCATCGCAGGCAGCAGAAAGTGTCAGGGTGGAGATACAGTTATATCCATTCACCTCGTACAAGTCCAGAGGTGATTTTGATCCACTCAATCATATGGGAACGGTGAACGGAAGGAAGTACAGGCACAGAGTTGACCTTGAAGACTTCTGGGCAAATGTTGCTGACGAGTATGAAATAAGGAGAAGACTTTGGTTAAGGTTACCTTTGGGCATGATCAGAACAACGAAACTCTTCCGTGTGCCTGACCAGCTAGATGACGAGGAAATGTACATGCAGCCAAGATATGATGAAGGATTGTCGCTTCCTCCTGTCAAATGGTCAAAGCCTGAGTTAGGTGATTTGACAATTCTTATGAGACCAGTAGTCAAGTACTCACAATGGTGGGTAGATCAGCGGGTACAGACATTGAAGCAACAAGGTATGCCATTTACCTACGATTTAATGGGCGAAGCTGAATCTTGTTCTTCAAATGTTGGCGCTTCTCAGGGAGATGAACTGACTGAGCCTACCAACCCGAAGAAAAGAAAGGGTAAAGAAGTGGCAACAAACGAGAAGCCAATCCTGAAGAAGCCTAAGTCCCTTCACTCAGCTGCATCTGGGAATATAAAGCAATTATTGATCATGGACGAGGAATCATAGGGACATATCAGAATTCCTTCGCCAATACTCGAAAGAGACATGGAGCCTATGCAGCTTGAGGATGACTTTCATCATTCTCCAACTGGCACAGAGATTTGTGAGTCAGATGAGGACTTGAATGTCAAGGAAGGCGACTTCCAAGAAGGGATGATTTCAGCCCTAAGGGGGATTCATGAGGACCCACCGGTACAAGAAGTCCAAGAGATTCAGGATATTCCGGACTGCGAGGACGATGGAGTCGAGCAGCCTACAATACCAGATTGGCTTAAGGAAAGGATTAAGGTCAAGGTACCAGTTGCAGCACCAGAAGCAGATGATATTGACGATTTCTTGGCAAGGTTGGAGCAAGTAAATACGAAAAAGCCTGCCAAGAAATTCTCTACTATTCAAAGAGATGAGACTGGTAACCACACAGTGCAGATTGCAGTCCCGACAGTCGAGAAGCTGCAGGATGAAATTACTCCTGCCGATTATGCCATTACTGTAATTGATATTGGTCCATCTACCAAAGGGCAAGAAGTAGAAGATCTAAACAATTTCGTCTCCACCATTAAGTCCAAATTAGAAAAGGAGACTAAGAAGAAAAGGGAATATAAGATGGAGGTTGAGCGCCTGAAGGAGTATATCTGGCATTTGACAAGGCCACTCAACCAAGGCAACCAATCAAACCCTCTGCTCCCAAATGCATCACAAGAACCGGCAGAAAGTCTTGAGAAAATACTGACTACTGCCAAGGAGACACAAGAATGGATGGCAGGAAAAGAGGGAAAAGTAATGGCATTTGTGGAGAAGTTGGTGCATGCTCATGGGCAAACCTCTTCCTTGCTCACAAGGATTGCAAATTTGACTAAAGCATGGGACGGACTGTAGGACCTACAAGACAGAATCATTCCTTGCCTCCGTGATATAAGGAAAATTCCTAAGCAAAGGCTGGTTGACGCGAAGATTATTGCAGCTGGGGCGGCTTACGACTTCAGCAATTGGTATTGCGCATTGGTCTCCCATAGGGAAGTGCTGGAAAAGGTTAAGGCAGAAAGTATCAAGGTCAATGAGCGAGTGAGGAGCATTCAAAATGGCATTTTCCATATGGCTGCAGACGTATTGAACAAGGACATTGTCCGAGAAAACGACTTGTGGTTGGATAATATGCAAAGGGAAGTGCAGAAGGTTTTCTCCATTATGCCAATCATGGGCGAAAATCTGACTAAGGCATTTGACCTCCTAACTGTCTGTAATATTTTCTTGCAGCGCGAATTAGAATGGGCAGTTGTCTTTGCCGATTGCGCGGACAATTTGGACCTGCTGGAGTACAATGTCAGTACCTTGCCAGACATTACCATTGAGGAGATTGGCGCCATTGTGTCCAGGTTCGTCAAACAAAGCATTGCATGATTGGATAGGGATACAACTGCCAGTGGGTGACTCATCTGTTAGTTAGCTGGTCGATGTTTTGGCAACCCTAATTAGGGTTTTCTTGTTTGAATCTGGGCCCTTGATTTTGTTTCAATCTCGGCCATTCATTGTATCGGGGAATTCTATAAGTACCCTTTCATTTTCATTTGAAACGATCGAAAAAAGTCAGAAGAATTATTAAAAGAGGATTAGAGATTAGATTTTTTGAGTTAGAATTAGTTTTTTTAGAAGTCAGAGAAGAGTTGTATGAAATTGTTGCGAAAACTGTTGTGATAATAAAATTCATAATTGCATTGAGGTGCTTTGAAATCTTTATTGTCAAATGGATGCATTGTTGCATATTTCCTCTTTCTCGTAGGATTGTTATAGCTTAAAGTTTATTTTTTAGTGGAGCGAAAGATTGATAGTGAAGATTAAAGTAACTTAGCTCATACTTTTTTCAAATGGATGCTTTTCATTTGATGTGCAAAGTTAGACTGAGCTCTTGATATAAATGCTTTTAAAAACGTTTACTTTAAATAATATTGTTCAAATTGATGGTGTTATTTACAGTGAAGAATCTCAAGCATAAATCCCAGAAGATTGCACCTGCGCGTAGTTGTCGTTTTTCGAGACAAAACAAAGCATTGTTTCCTTTAAGTTGCATTTGATCTTTACAGTCTCCTAGTTCCTTAGGATTAATATAGGATTTCTCACCCCCTTCCTTTTTCCATTTTTTTTAATCCAAAATCAGAAAATCCAAAAACGATACAACACTGCATTCAATTCCTTACTTTCGAAGTAAACTACTGAAGTCCTATGCCCCCTTGGGTTACCAGCAAACCACAACTACCACAGAGTCTACCCACACCCCATCTTTGAAACATTGGAATTACCTTGTGACCTATCTCGCAATCTTAGCACGAAAGGTGATTTTTATCAAGAGAGGATAGAGCATCTCCGGACACTTTATTCCAGTATGTTCGTGTGTGTCACAAAACACGCATCAACACGACCCTCCATCACCCTATCCTCCCCCCCTTCCCCCTGCCACCCTCATCCCATCCACCCACAGCTTCAATATTTCATTGGATACCAACTCATTTTTTCTACATGTTCTTGATTGATTGTTTGCAATTGTCAATGTCTATGTTCATTTGTGTAGTTTTTTTTGTTTTCATCTTTCTTTTTGACTTTTTGTTTGTTTGTTGCATCTAGTCCTAGTGTTCCACAAATCACACTAACAGAATCGCCTTCATTATTCACATAAGACTATTTGTAGCTTCTTTGCTTTCATATGTCTTTGATTTTTAGTTTGTGTTTGTTTGTTGTTTTTAGTCTTAGTGCTCCATCCATCACACCGTGTCTATGACAAAGTGTCTCTTGAATCACTAGGCTTATTTGTAGCTTCTTTGTTTGTGCCAGTCCTTATGCGCATGGCACATTGTCATCATAATCCATTATATCATGGTGCATAACACTAAGCGTTATAGAAAATAAATGGTTGCTCCTTGCACGTGAAGTTATTATGGCAACATTACATCTTTTATCATTATATCAGCATTTATCCATACCCCAAATTGTGTCATTTCATTGCAATACATCCTTGTGAGATTTCATCATCCAACATTTATATCTATGTAATGTCCCTTACCCGGTTTGCCCTAAAATTCATTTGTAGATTACGTTTAGGGTTTCTTCTTTCCAAATGAATGTTCTTTTTAATGAAGTAATCTTGGTTTGAAATCTACATTCACCATATTAACAACATTTCCACATACACATTTATCTGTTAGCATTAATATCTAGATATCCAAAATATAAGCATAATCATAAATGCAATTTAACAAGCAAGAGGAGTGTCATGGGTGGATCCGCCCTGAAGCCCTCATGTTAGGCACGGGAGGCTGTCTACCACAATCCTCCTTTCCCAACGGCTTAGTACCTGCATTCTCCACTCGTGACAACACCTCGACAGACACGCGCTCTATTAGGAGAAAGGAACCATAAAGTCCATAGTGGTCTCAAGGCCTACCACCCCTCCATGGCCGTAGCGGAATCCTTAAGTGGGACCCCCACCCCTCCATGGCCGCAGCGGAATCCTTAAGTGGGGTTTTTAGGCACCACTCTCCCATGGTTCGCCCTCCCTAATAGAGTACAAGTACGGAGAAGACAATCTTTTAGCAATCGAATATATTTACCTTTATTCAAGTTTTATTTCATGCCTATCATCAAATATATTTTCATTTATCAAGGGTTCTTTAAGTTCATCATTTTCTAGAATAATTTTCATTATGATAAGATCAAAGAAAGCATTCTATCAATAATTAGATTAGCCATATCTATTTCTTATATTCAAAATATGCTAAATATTATTGCTAAGTGAATACATCACCTGAGTTGTTATATCTCTCCATGTTTCCTTACTCGCCTCCTTCGACCTTATACTGAATTGATCATACAATGAAGACAATTCATAAATATAAATACTCTACTTATGTTTATATTAAAGAGTCATCATTAATTATAATTATCATTATTGCATAATTGTGTATGTATATATATATATACTTCATATACATATACATATAATTATTCTTTTACTTATATCCATTAGTATTCATATATATATATATATATATATGTTTATATACTTATTCTTTCCTTATTCATATATAGTCTTTATTCATTGCATATTATTCATTATAAAATTTATCTATATCTAGGCATATATACTTGTATGCCTATTAAATGATATATATATATATATATATATATATATATATATATATATATATTAAATGGCATAACAATCATTGTTGCTGCTGTTCTATTTTTCAATGTTTTCCCCTCTTGCTTTTTTTCCTTCCTTCTATTTATACCATTCAAGGTAGGTGACTCATGGGGGGAATGTATTGTTTGGTGAAAGAGGTGACTTTTCATTAAAAATATCTCTTTGTTAGATTTAATTGCTTCCTTTAAAGGTTTATTATCACCATAATATCTATTTTTTGAAGATAATATATTATTACTAATAATTATGATATTTCAGATTATATACTGATTTTATTATTTTATTTTGATGTTTTATTGAACATATTTTAACATTAAAATATAATAATAAAACCAATTTGCTAATATCTTATTATTATTTTATTCTAATGTATTAAAGTCTTTGATGTGTAATGATTATAATAGTTATTTAATACTAGAATGTAATAACAATAATTTGACTATATATTATTATTATATTTGTTATTTCATATTTATATATTTTTATATTGATATGGTACACATTTATTTTATATTCAATATTAATATTGTTATTTATTTTATTTATTAATTTATTTGTATTTTTACACTTGGTCTTTTTATGGTATTGCTATTTCGGGGACATGACAATCTATGCTATCTAGAATGTTATCATCCAATCATTGTAGCAACATCAATCAATATGCCAAATCTTTATCCATCATTAGATCTATATCCATGGCATGTTCATCATCCCAATATGATTTCTCTCCATTTATCTTTTATCACTCTTGGCACATCTTTTTATCATCCTTTGTCTTTTCAAGAGACCTCATGGGCTCCATTTCACCCAACGATTCTCTTGAGGGGGCATCACTTCCATCATCATTCCTAAGCAATCGGGGCAACCTACCACCAAAGCTCCATCCCATCTTACTTTTTATTCTTCTTTCACACAATACCACTTTGTCGCAACATTGTATCAAAGTGGGGCAAAATGTAGACACCTAAATATTTCCCTAGTCCTAATCAACCAAACACATTACCTAGACAAGTCCCCTTCACATAAAGTTTCCCATTCAACGTATCCCACCTTTCCATCTCGTCTCATGTAAATAAATGAATTATTACCATTTACACCTATTTTCCACCTCATACATGGCTAAAATAATTAAATGATAATACTTAGCTATATTCCCTCAACCTATCTGAAAAAATAAAGGACACCTAAGAACATGTGTCCTTATGGTTCCAATATTCTCTCCACCAAACCCAAGCACAAAAGGCTCCTAGATGCACATGTCCCTTATGTCTCTCATAGTTGCAACCACTTACTAAACTTAGTAAATGCATCCTAGCCCTTCACATTTCAACAACTCTATCTCAACCCTCCATTCTCTCCTTGATCCTAAGGAAATGCTCTCATTCATCCCCCACCATTGATTTCACCATCAGATATCAAGCGTCCATTGCTTCTTCCAAATTTCTATAAATGGAGGCACATTCTCTCATTTGAATATCCATCAACTTTGAGCTAAGTATAAGTTGTCAAATCAAATAATCTTCAAGCAAAGGAGAATCCACATACCGACTAATCATTAGAGCAAATCATTCAACAATGGAGTTTATGGTAACATTTTATTGGATTCTTTATGTTATGCTTTGTTGAATTCGTTTTGTTGAGGTCTATCTAAGGTTTGTAGTAGTTTGGAACAGGATTCTCTTTGTTTTGCATTTGTTTCCATTTCAATTCTGAATTATTGCTTACAATTTGATTCTATCTTGTCAACGAAAAAACAAGGTAAAAAAGGCATTCACATACATTAAAAAGAAGTACAACCAACTTTCCATTTAATAAATATCAATGCCTTCAACTTGTTCATTTACTCAAAGTAATCCACTTATTGTAGACAATTCATATAGTGATATATCATGTCTATTAATGAGATTTAAGTTGTGTCCTCAATCTTAAACTGCTTTCATTTGAACACAAACCATTTGAATCTAATTTTAATGATTACTTAAGATCTCCGAAAAAACACCACCTCAAAATCTCTATACTCCCCCAACAAACTCATTAAGGCCCTAAATTTCACATGTCAAAATTACAAAAAGGAACAAGATGTATGCTCTAATATAATTTGTTAGTCCATTGAAAATTAGGTAGTTAAAAAAGGGACAGCAACAATTGTGACAGATGTTGCAATAAGATTTCATAGTACTATTGCATATCAAGGCCATAGTTGTGCATCATATGAAAACACTTTCAACAGATACAAGACTGAAAAAAAACTAATGTATTGCAGAGAGGCACTTTGTACATTTATGTGATATCTTTTTCAATAAAAATCTTGGCTTCCAGAGGTCGCTATGTGATTAACTTTAAGAATTAAGGAGCAAAAATCAAATATTACATGTTTGAATCTGATAAGGGAAAAAGATCAAATACTTGGTGTAGTAACACAAATGTTAACAAACTTTCAAATTTTCTACTAGGTATGTGTGACACCTTAATGAAATTACTAAAAATTGTTATCAATAAAAATCGTCAAGAAGCAAACTCCAAAAGCTTTACCACTTACAGTTGATCAAGAGAATAAAACAGGAACAAATTATACATCATAGAATTAACCCAATTAATCTAATTACGTAGGATTAAGCTAAGGAAATTTAAAATTTTATAATAATCAACAGAGTACTATTTATTATAAGAACACATCTTTCAAACTGTGTCCTAGAAATAAACACATGTATTGCATTGCTTTCATGACCAATTTTAGATCTTTTCCTACTCAGATACTACTAATCTAAGTGAGTGAGACTACGAAGCTAATCATTCAAGAGTCTCTAAATCCAGCAAAGGTTTATTGGATAATGTAGAAATTGGAAAAATATTTTCATAATACATCACTGCTTTTATGAAGAAGGTCTGTGTGATCTTTAGTTGCCTAATACTTGAAAAGGAAGGACTAAAACAAGTTTGAGCAAGTGAAAACAGTTCAGACCCATTAAGTCCTTGTCTTACCAAGCTTTGAATAGACAAAAAAGCATCAACATAATAAAAATGCATAGCCAGGAAACATATGTCATAATAATGATGTTTAAACCTAGAAACGGATGGGTCATACCTGATATGGGGTTTCCATAATAATCCTCCCTTCCTTTGAAATACAAGGTAATGTACCTTGCTGAAAAAAGGTCACCTGCATAACAAATAGGCTGTTTAAAACAACTAACAATGACTGAAAGAAAAATTAATAATCACATTTAAAGCTCACTCGAATATTGCTGCTTACCTGTTCTCGATACAAGCAAATTATTTCAAAAAATCAATTATAAAATGAGATGTGATAAACAATGAACCAGTAGGCTTCTTTAATACTTTCAGAGAGTTGGGTTGGGTCATCCAATATTGCCTTACCTTTTCATCCTTGTTGCTGAAGCTCTGGGTAGGTCAGAGAATGCTCTGAAAGAGAATGGAAGTCTCAAAGGAGTGGAACTTGCAGAACATTCAAAGAATTACTCACCTACAGTTTGTACGTAACACATTTCTGGATTGAACGGCTAAATTCAGGAAGCTCGGATGATGAGAGAATTATTGAAAATGTATGAAAATTCTTCAGAACAAAATGTAAACAAGGTGAAGTCAAAAAAAATTCCTTTGCAACACCAGTGCTAAAATGCAGACAGATATATGCAGAATCTTTAACATCAATTAAGGGGAACTTGCCTGCACATACTTGGGCATCCCAATATTTGAAGGCAAGAACTCTCATCTTTTATGCAAAAACTTAATTGATTGAATTATGAATAAGATCGCAAGTTGGAACGGCAAATGGCTCCTTGGTAGGAATAATTCAAACTAATCAAAGCAACTCTCTAGTAACTACCAATACATATAATGCATAGTTGCCGTGAGACGCGTCTCCCCCCCTCAAAGACGCGTCTCGGAGACCGGTACCGTCTCTGGAGACCTCTCCAGGAGGCTGGAGACTTCTGCTGAAGTTTCCCGAGTACCCTGCCGTCTCCTGCTGCAAAAAATGACGTCTCCCACTAAAATACCTAAAAAAAATTTAAAATTTTAACATTTGAAACTTTAAAAATTAAAGCATAATGTATTTGACGTGTCTAAGAGTGATTAAATTATTGTTTTGAAAGTTCAATGTCATCGTATTTTCAGATTTTCTATAAATTACTAAATTTATTTTCAGATTTCTATAAATTATTAATTTTTTATTTTTTATTTATATTAAAAAAAATGGCGTCTCCAAGTAC
This sequence comes from Sequoiadendron giganteum, assembly GCA_007115665.2. NCBI lineage: Eukaryota > Viridiplantae > Streptophyta > Pinopsida > Cupressales > Cupressaceae > Sequoiadendron > Sequoiadendron giganteum. The sequence goes on from CM021105.1 coordinate 261,644,021, forward strand.
CCCCGTCTCCTATTTTCAAAAAAAAGGCGTACTGGTACCGGTAGCAGTCTCCCATACCAGTACTAGTACTAGTCTTGCGGCAACTATGATATAATGTCAATTCTTCTGCTACAATCTAAAGTGGCCTCTTCAATTCAAAAGATCCCAAAACATTTCCTCTGGTCTACAATTGAAGAAAAGAAATGCTATCAATAAGCTGGTATAGAATATGCCCCCTAAAAGAATGAGGGGTGTATTGAGGCCAGAACCAATAAAATAATGAATCTAGCACCAGGGGCAAAGTTGGCTTGGAGGGCATACCCATATGAAAATGCTCTCTAAGAAGGAAATACTTGGACTCTTCAATTCTAGAAAGAATTTTCACAATGAGAAACCACCACAAGGGATCTTATGCATTAAAATTAGTTGTGAAATCTTTTCTTATCCTAAGACCACTGTTAAGATGCGATGTTGGGATTGGCAACAAAATCTCTTCTTGGGGATAGTCTTAAATCTGCATGTTTCACTCTCCTGCAAGCATGAACTCAAGGATCTCCAACAAAGGTTTAGAATAATGATTGAAGAGATGGTGGAAAAGTAAATCAAGGTGCACACGTCTGGCTGAAAGGATTGGAAAGTCAACTTATTGAACTAAAAGATGCTGCTGATATGCTTCAGAAAAAAATGCTAACCTTCCACTTCTCTAATGCTCAGGATCAACTGATATGGATAGGACCAAAATCAGGTGAGTACAATGCCCAAATGGGTATAAAATGGCAACTCTACTTAATAATAGACTTTCCATCGAGTCATCTAGAACTAGTATGGTCTTCCAAAAGTAAATGTTTTTCCCATAGTAGCCGGGAGACGCATCTCCTGACCCCAGGAACACGTCTCGGAGACTAGTGTGCGAATTCGAGACTGGTATCGTCTCCTGAAACGTTTCCAAGGGAGTGGAGACTTCGTAAAAGTTTCCTGGCGTCTCCTGTGGTCTCCTACTCCCAAAATGGCATCTTCCGTGGTCTCCTACTCCCAAAATGGCGTCTCCCCTCAGAAAACTTGATCTTTTTAACATTAAAAATTAAAATTTTACACCATCACGGTAGTCAAAGTCATGATTTCTATTTGGCATGAAAAACATTAAAAAATCAGGTGTAAAACTTTGGTTAAAAGTTAAAACTTCACTTCATGGCGATTTTAATTTTTATCCATACTCAGCAGTCGCGATTTTTGTAAGGGAGGAGTCGGAACTTCTTGCTCAAAGCCTGCAATTTCTTGTTGCCCGTTGGAGCTGCCACTACCAGACGCCATTTCTTAGACGCCAGACTCCTGAAAATCGCGATTTGCATCTCTACGCCAAGGCCCAAACTCAAACGGTGTTATGGCAGTCTCTTCCAAGTTCCAGATATTTTAAAATTTATATTTATTGTTTACTATTTTAATTTGTTAAATAGTTTAAAATTTTAGATTTATAATTTTATTAATTTAGTATTACAATATAATTTTATTAATTTAGTATTACAGTACAATTTTATTAATTCAGATTTTCTATATATTATTAATTTTTTATATTAAAAAAAAAATGGCGTCTCCAAGTACCCCCGTCTCCTATTTTCAAAAAAATGTCATACCAATCTCCAGTACCAGTACCAATACCAGTCTCGCGACAACTATGGTTTTTCCATGTCTTGCTGCTCTAGATAAAATTCTGACCAATTCAAACCAATGTAACGAGACTCACCAGGACTCGGCGAGTCTCGAGTCGAGCACCCCTGGCCGGGTCCTGGGAGCCCGAACACGGATGCAGCTGCGTCCTGGCCAAACACACCACTTCCAAGAGAGTCCCGAGCCCTGGACGCGGCCGGCGGCAGCAAATGCCAAAAAGGCAAAAGGACATTAAAAAGTTTACTTTTTAGTTTTTTTTTTTATACTTATATTATCTCCCCAACCCTAAAAGCAACCTCATTTCATTCATTTGGCAAAATAGGAGAAGAGAGATTTGTGAAGAAAAAGAAGAGATCATTGTAGGGCAACCAGCAAGCTGTTGAAGAGAAATCCAGGGTGTTAAATCATTTGGGAAGCTTCATACCAGCAAGGAGGTGCATTGAGAGCTCATTACCAGCAATTGGGAGGAGTTTGCATTGCATTCCAAGCTAGATTTAAGAGGTAAGTTTGATTTTATTTGGTTTTTTTGTGCTTTTTTAACAAATAATTCATTGTAATTTGTAAAATCATTGTTTTTTTGAGTTTGCATTTTTTTTTTTACAAACCCTACGTGCAACTTAAATAATATTAGAAACCCTACTTGTTATTGCAGCCACTTTCATTTGCAAATCAAACCATATTTTACAATGTCTCAAACCCCAAGCAGAAAAAAGGAGAGGCAAAATGTAAATATCGCAAAACAATATATCATGGAGGCATAAACAGATTGAAGTATCCATATTGCACGCATACCCGTCCATGATGTAGTGGGCTGCACTGTAGCACCTCCTGAGGCTGTTCGTGAAGTGCAAGTGCAATTAGAAACATCTGAATTGCAAAAAAGAAATGAAAAAGAGGCAGAGGCATGAGTTGGCGAGTGTTGGACAAGGACTTGGTGCTGTTGGAGATACTTCTTCCATGCCTCCATACCGTCCTAGTGCTAGTGCTTGTGCTAGTGCTTCTGCTACTGCACTAGCTATGCGTACTACTACTACTACTCCTCCTAGTGTTGTTGGCGCTGCTACTGCTAGTGGTAGTGGGAGTGTTAGCATTGGCCCTAGAGTTCGTAAATCTAGGGTGGACTCATATTTTGTACCATGCAATACTCCTGGTTCCCAACTGTCGCTTGAGAGCATGGGTTGGAACAAGGACGCACATGATGCAGCCAAGAAAACAATTGCAGACTTCTGGTACTATTGCACCATTCACTTCCATGTAGCCAGGTAATTCTTTTTTCGTTTAATTGTTTTAAAATTTATATTTAAATTTTAGAATCTAGATTCTAGATGTATCTCATTATCGAATTCAAATTTAAAGTTAAAAACTTAAAAAAAATCATTTTACAATACTTATCTAAGTAACTTATTAATTTATTTATGACATGTTTTAGGTCTCCTTTTTGGCAAAACATGGTTGATGCCATAACCATATGTGGGGCGGGGTTCAAAGCCCCTACTGAAGATGAATTAAAGGGCCCACTTTTGACTCAAAAGGTGGCTGATGTAAAAACACAATTAGAGGAGCAGTGCTTGTAGTGGAGGAGGTTGGGTTGCACCATCATGACTGATGGTTGGACCGATAGGAGAAATAGGACGCTGCTTGATTTTCTAGTTTCCTCCGGAGGTAATTGTACTTCCCTCAATGCATTGATTATTTTGAGATTTGAATTTGATTTAATGATTAATAATTTAATATGGCTGATTTATGGTTTTTAATTTATTGAATAATTGGTTTTTCTTATATTTTCAGGTGACACCGCTTCATCAAGTCTATTGATGCTTCTACCCAATTCAAAAATGCCACATACCTTTGTGAGGCTATAGAGGAGGTGATAGCTGAGGTGGGTGAAGAGAATGTAGTTCAAGTGGTGACAAATAATGCAGCAAATTATGTTGTTGCTAGTAAATTATTGATGGAGCAGCACCCTACTCTATTTTGGACTCCATGTGTCGCCCATTGCATTGACCTCATGTTGGAGGATCTTGGCAAGCTCTCATGGATCAAAACATGTATGGATGCTGCAAAAAACATTTGTAAATTTGCATACAATCACACATGGGTGCTTAACCTTATGAGGCAATACACAGGGTTGAGGGAGTTGGCTCGTCCTGGCATCACTAGGTTTGCAACAAATTTTATCACATTGCAATCCTTGATTCGGTCAAAGGCAGCTTTAAGGCGCATGTTTGTTGGTGAGGAGTGGTCTTGCTCATCCTATGCTACAAGCACTGCAGGGATTGTTGTGGTTGATTGCATTTTTGATGAGGCAGGGTTTTGGACACCAGCGGAGGAGATTCTGAAGATAAAATTTAATTCTTCATTATGTTTTAATTTTTATTCATATTTTACTTTTATTTGTTTATTTTTGTTCACACTTACTTAAGTTAATGTTTCACAATGTTTGCAACTTTGCACTTTGCAGTTTACTGAGCCCTTGATAGTTCTCCTACAAGTTGTTGATGAGGAGAAGCCTACAATGGGCTACATATATGAGGGCATGGATAGGGCCAAAGAGGCCATTAGATCCGTCTATGGTGGAGTTGAGGAGAAGTATCATCCCATTTGGGAGACCATTGATAGGAGATGGCAACACCAACTTCATAGGCCCATCCATGCAGCCGCATGTTTCCTAAATCCGGCCTTCCAATTTAGACATGATTTCCATGCTGATAGAGAGATTCTTAGTGGGCTCTACTCGACAATAGAGCGGATGTTGCGTGTTGTTACTACACAGATAGTGCAGGAGATAGAAGCCTTCACTAAGGCACAAGGAGACTTCTTTGCACATCATTTGTGCAAAGAGAGTAAGACGACATTACTGCCAAGTAAAAATATATTTAAGGGCATAATTTTCATCTTTTTATATTATAATTTATTATTAAATGTTGAACTTGAAACTTGAAATGAGATTGATTTTGTTTCTTTTTCTCATCTCAGATAGTTGGTGGGAGATGTTTGGTTCTGATACACCAAACCTTCAAAATGTTGCCATTCGTATATTGAGCTAGCCATGTAGTTCATCTAGTTGTGAGCGCAATTGGAGTATGTTTGAGCACATACACTCCAAGAAGCGCAATAGACTGTCAGTGGAGAGGATGAATGACTTGGTATATGTTCATTACAACCTTCGGCTCAGATACAAGAAGCTTTTTGACCACGATAACACCCCGATCAGGCTAGAGGAGGTTGATCCACAATCTGAGTGGATCACTGAGGCTACAGACGCAATCTTTAGTGATGAGGACCTTGATTGGGTGGACCAAGCAGAGAGAGAGGCTGAGGTTGTAGCCATGGTTGAGGAGGAGGCTAGAGCACGAGGAGACACAGTTGTTGTTGGTGAGAGTGGCATGGAGAGTCAGACAGAGGCAGAGACTATGGCTGCCGCTGCTACATCATCGAGGACCCTTAGAAGCCTTCATAGGAAGGATGTTGGCTCCACTAAGCCATAGACTTGTGGCTATTTTTTTGATATTTCATATTGATATGGAACATTTGATGTCATGGATTTCATATTCCATGAGTTTTGTATACATTTGACTATATTTATAATTTTATATATCTAAGTATGCTATTTCCTTCAGCAGCTCAACTACAATTTGTGTTGTATACTTGTGTATGTGATCAAATTTACTTCTATTTAATGATGTTATCATGTCTTTAAGGTTTATTCAATAAAGGGTGCTTGAAACAAGTTTTAAATCCTTAAAAATCTCTAAATTGCTAGGGTTTTTTCAACTTTTTTCATTTTGCCGAGTCTAAGCCGAGTCTGGGCGCCAAGTCCGAGTCCCTGGAGTCAAGTCACCCTAGCCGAGTCCGATCTGAATCTGAGTCTCATTACTATGGTTCAAACCTTTCTAAAGGAGGCTTCCAGGGCTCCTCATGGGGTACAAGTACAACATGTAGAAGTAATGAAAAAGACACTAACCATCTACTTACACATTCATCCTTTGCATGCAATCTTTAGGATAAACCATGTGGCAGATGTGGATTGGTTTGGGTAGCTTGAAAGAAGCTTAAGGGCTTGCTCTCTGCCTTGATTGATATTGCAAGTTTAAGTTATAAACTGATAAAGCATATATGGTTTTCACTTCCAAGTAATATCTGTTGGAATATATGGCTGGAAAGAAATAGGAGGATCTTTCAGAATAAGGAATAACATTTAGAATGCCTGTGTTTCGAAATTGGAAAGAAATCCTGAAGGCTATCCCTAATAAAGATATTGGCAGAATCAAAAGAAAAGAGGAAGGATATAAGTTGGGATCCTGCCCAATCTCACCCACTAAACCTTTACTTTGATGGTGCCTAAAGAGGAAACTCTACACTAGCAGTCTCTAAAGGCATCCTCGGGGATTGCAAGGGCATGGCTATTTTATTTTTCTATGAAGCCATTAGAGAAGGTTTTATTAATGTTTCTTAATGAAAGGTATTTCAAGAGAAAAGGGTGGTGCAGAATTAGGAAGGAAGGGGACTTAGAACTCATTGTCAACTCAATAAAGAAATGTTATGTCCCCTTTTTTGATGAATTTCTAGAATGACCTGAAAGCCCATTTCCCACTTCCCGTGGGGTTAGGGAAATAACTTTATATTATTTTTTGTGAGTTATGCTTTTAAGTTCACATAAGTGACCACTTTAAATGTTATTATAAAGAAGGGAACTAGACCATGGGGACTTTGTAAATTAAATAATTTTTTTATTTAATTCTCCTAAGTTGCATTGGAAAAGACACTTGAAGAATCTGAAAATGTGTCTTTGGAGGGAAAGAAGGAGAGAGTCAAGAGGTCTATATAATCAAGGCAAAAGAACAAAGGAGGCATGTATTTGAATTAATCAAAATTCTTTCCAAACAGATTGAGCATCCTTTGAATCTATTGCACCAAGGACAAAAAACCTCTGTGCTGGAGACTGGAGGACAGAAACCCCCTGATCTCCAAATACTGAATTGGTGGACGAAAAACCCTAATTCAAACTTGGAGCAATCTCGTCCAGAGATTGCATTGGAGCTTCATATTGAGAGGCAGTTGGAATCCATGGTGAAATCATTCTCAGCTATATCTTATTTGCTGAATCTTTATTGAGATTATCTTTGATATTTCTGATATGCATTGATTATTGAGGCTGCTTGTAAAGGACCGATCTATTCGTAAGGAATATTTATATTTGATGGGTGGCTAGTATAGCGCTAATATTGATGTTGATAGGTGGCTAGTATAAGCACCAATATCTGGTAATAACAGGGTCAAATGTTACTGATATCGTGGGGCATACTACACTTGATTGTGGCAGATTATCTATAGCTGGATTTTGTGGCCAACCATAACATCTATCATTGGTAATAGGTTGTTCATGATATTCGGCTGCTATCACTAGAGCTGACTCTTCTATTTCATGGTATCGGGCTGCTACCACTAGAGCTGACTGATATTTATCATTGATATGAAGCTGCTTCCCTTACAAAGGACTAATCAGGCCTGTTTTGGGGGTTGAATCCGATTGATGAATAAAGGGATTTCTTTGCTGTTGTTGGGCTGCTCCTGCAGATCTGTTAATTGTCTAGCAAGTAACAATATTCAGTTATTGATTGTGTGGCTTACTGCCAATACTCATAATTGGAATATTCTAGTTTGTGGAATTAACTGTTGAAATTTGATGAGGTGAACTAAATTTGATCAAATAATAGATAATATTCCATTTGAGATATTACAAGAAAGGTAATTGTGTCAATTCTCAGCTACAGAAAATCATAGCATACTTCAAGCATTTGATGATGGAGATTGATGTTATGTCTATTTGTCATGCCCCCCGCCATGATCAATTGCAACACTAAAGTATAAAAGAAACCAAGCATAAAAAAGCAATACTTAACAATATAAATATTGACAATTTAAATATTATTATAATTATAATCATTATAATATATAAATATTGAAATCTATATATAAAACTAATATAAAAATAATAATAATAAATATATTTCAATAAGAAACCTATAATATAAAATATGATAATGAAATACAGAGATTAAGCAAACAGCAATCATTATTTATGAAGCGATTGAATTTATGATCAAAAGGCAGACCTGATCGTGGCATTTGGAAGACCACGGCCTGTATTAAAGACCAAGCAAAACTAACCAATGAACATTAGTCAAGGGTGGCTATTCAAAAAGGATATAACTAATAACTACTAAAAGGAGCTTTAAGGCAGCAATTCCCATAATGGAGGGAAGCGATTAAATAAAGGAGAGCAACTCTTCAAACTGGCCCGATGGGGATCATTTAAATGTCTATGCAGAAAAACATTATTATCTATTAATTAAGGCAAAAGCAGCGAACAGCTTGTAGAGGGATGTGTCCCTTGCTAAGGGAAGGAATGGTGAAAAGATATGTCTTCCCGCTCTCCCCCTCCCCCAACCGTGGGGATATGAAAAAGGAAAAACATTTCAAAAGGAGGGGAGCAGGAAATGGAGGTCAGCAGATTTATTCAGGAGAAGTGTGAGAAAATCATGGAATAGAAATCAAGGAGAAGTCTGAATAAAAGAGCAGATCATGGAGGGAAAATAAATAAGAAATATCAAATATGGAATATATTTGTGTGTATTGCAGCAGATATAATCAGAAGACGGGATATTCTTACATGTATATAAATAAGTTCATATAAAATGATTACTGGAAATCAATCAGAAATAACTGTATATATATAATGCAATAATGATGCTTGCAGCAATTATTGAGTTCTATAAGTAATTATGATCCTTTAAAATGAATAGATTAGGTTGAAGGAAGCAAGTTAGGAGGATGCAGTTTACGGGCCTCCCATGCTAAGTAGGCCACTCCGAGGGTGGAATTGTCTTAGTCTGAACGTTCCTGCCGCTTGGGGCGAAGAGGTGGGTTGTCTTAGTTTGGACACTTGTGCTCTTGGGGTTAAATGGTTGAGTAGTTTACAAGCACCCCTTTCAAGGCTTTCCTACCAAGCCAAACTATGACTGGTTGTTAGTATGGATTCAAGGAGTTTCAATCATAAGAGGGATAGATAAGGCAGCATGGATAGGGAAAGCAGATACAAGTTTATCCACCAAGTATGCCACCCCAAGGGTGGAATTGTCTTAGTTTGGACGTTCCTGCCACTTGGGCCAACGGGTGGGTTGTCTTAGTTTGGACGCTCGTGCTCTTGGGCTTGGTATGGATAGCTTCGGGCAGACTTATCATGTTCCTCATCCAAATCCTATTATGATTAAGACCTCCACTATGTATTATGGATATTGTGTAGATAGTTTTGAAATAGTTATGTATCTACATGATTTAAATAGATAAGTCATTAATGTTGATCATATGAAGTATATTCCAATGGCATCTAAACTAATTGCGGGATCTAAACCAAGATTTATCTGGCTTAAAGGCATTTAATTGGTGAGTAAAAACCCTAACTACATTATATTTGTGATTTTAGGGTAAGATTTAGGGTTATCCAAAAAGATGACATTACACTATTGAGCATTTGAGGCAGGAAGGTAATAGGATAGCTGACTACACGGCTAACCTTAGGGTTAAGCTCAATAAATCTGCAGGTTCCAAGTTCATTTCTTTATCCCGTCCATCATTTTCTCCTCCCTAATAGCTTTATTATTTGAGATTTTGAAGATTTTTCACTTTGGACTTTGGACCCTCCTTCCCTCCCCTCTTTTAAAGCCAATGCTTAACCATTCCCTAAGATCTTTACAGTTTGATAGTTGGAACATGTTATGCCATGAGTACTTTTTATGCGAGTCCCACATCTCTCCACTTGCTATCATTCTGATTATGAAAATTGGAGGGTGGGCACATGGGCAGCTAGCATCTGCAGATCCTAGTATGCATTGAATTTAACCCTTTCTGTTCTATTTTTCTCTTTGTGTGCATATCTCTTTGTTCATGCATCCTTCTCCAAGGATTTGTAGTTTTCCTATAGATCCAGGCTACAGGATGCCCACATTGCTTCTGCTTTGTATCTGATTCTTCTATGAAGAACTTCATTTCTACATCGTCTCTGTTGAATTCTTTGCAACATCCTTAATTTTATAGCATCTGCCCAATACATTCCCTGCTCTGAATTTATATGGATATAATTTGAACCCCTTAGTGGATCTGAGAACAAAAAAACCTTGGGCCCTTTCAGATGTCCTTGTTTGCTCTGCAAATTTGGTTAATTGTATACATTCATACTCTGGGTGAGAAAGTGATAGAAGAATTAGATTCATGGATTTGGTCCTCTGCAATTTACTCTTATGTCTAGTGACAATGAGATTTTGTTGATATAGTGAATGTTCATTTTCCAGGGTTACTTTGTCACATTGGGGTTTGTAGGGAATCTCTATTTACGCTCAGAATAAATATAATTTCTATTCCCCTTGCAATTTCTGTATGGCATGAGGGCACCTTTCGTAGACTAGCTCTCTATATTGAATTGTCAGAAGGATATGAAATATGGGTGGTGATGTTCAAGCTCTATCCTGTTATATATGACCCTCTGCAATTCTGTGGTCCATATGGTTTTATTATATTCTGTCTATGAAAACTGAAAATAATTATTGGTCCATATGGTAGTATCATATTCTGTCTATGAAAAGTTGAAAAGAATTATACTCTCATGCTGTAAAATATTTGTCATCTGACTCTAATCTCAATGGCTTCACCCATGGACCTAGAAGGAAAAGGCTCTACAAACCAGGGGGGAGGCTCTGGTTTGCACAGGAGTTCAAGACTGTAGAAGGGAGAGGCCTCTTCAGAAAAACGATCGATGAGAAGAATGTGAAAATGGCCAAGTACTACTCTTTGGAGAATCTCTATTCATCCTATGTGAAAAAACTGGAGGACTTAAAACTCAAACAATTGGTGAATGAGGAGACTCTCATAAATGAAGGCACTAGGAAAGTTCATTTATTGAAGCAGCCCTTCAAGCAACAAAACACCTTTGCCAGTCCAACTCCAGATTGAACACAATGATGATTGCACTTTTCAGACTGTCCTGTTTTAAGGCAGTACCATTCATGCTGTTTGTTAAGACATGCAAGCTTTTAAATTAGAGACATCCTCTTTGGACAAGATTTGGAGACTTAAGAAAGATGAAGCATGAGAAATGATCGTTCAGGGAAGAAAGATGGGTGCATTATGTGAAAGGATGACAGTGGATCCAAAGACTCTTAAGCTAATAGACTAATGTATAATGAAGATCTCACATTTGGTGCATATGCTGGTTGATCTCAAGATGTAGATGAGAAATTCTCCAATTACTGCCCCCAGTGAGGAGGCACGGAAACTACTATTTGATGAGAGATTCAGTGTATGCTGCGCTTTTTGGTGACAATCATGCACCTTGAATAAATCTGTCATTGTCATGTGCAGCACTTCTCTAATTTTTTATATTTGGGTAAGTACATCTCTTGGGGAGCAAGACTAGGAAGGTTGGCAGCCAGATTTTGGCTCTGTGCTCCATAGTTTTCCTCTTGCAGATCATGTGTCTAATCTACCTTTTTTAATCAAGCAAAGCTCCTGAAGGTGGATGGGTTCAACTTTCTCTTCCTCTTACACTGGATATGCAGTGGTCTGCAAATGTCAAAGTTTTTGATGCAGATTGGATTCCCGATCAGACATCTTCATTCCTTTATTTATTGGAAACAATACCGTACTGTCCATTCTAGTGTTGGTCCATGATCTTGTATGCCTTGCGTAAGCAGTTTAGATGTATGATAGACATAGTTGATATGTGTGACCATATCCAAAAACTGAAATGGATATTATAAATAAATTTTGAATCAACTTTTCTGTTCCTCCATTTAATCTCTAGTTAATGAAGGATCTACAGGTAGTTTATGCCTTGGATTATTCTAAACCTTCGTATTCTTTACACAACCATTTGGGCTAGACATACCATTTTTTATTCATCCTATCAAAAAAAGTTTAAAAATAAATTATTCTGCTTTACAATACACAAATGGTGGCAAAATAAATCAGTAAAGCTTACTTGTTCAGACTCCAAGCCAAAATATTTCCGACTCTCAAAGAATTTGCGTGTTGCATCATGTGTAAATGGACTTGTCATAATATACCAGTGTACTCTAATATATCGACCTGCACCTGAAACCAAATCATTGCAAAATCTGACGATGTGAATAGATTCCACACTAATCTGAAAGAAATAATATAATAAACCCATGGGACAATTTTTCTAAAAAGTAAAAACAACCACTTACCATCAGGTACTGACTGAGCTGCAAGTCTTTGAACACGTAAAATGCGCTCTGCTTGAAGTTGGAAGAGAGATTTACCAGAAGGAAGCCCAATGTCTGAAAAATAAAAAAATATTCAAATCTTTGATTTAGATCAAAAGAATATTATCTTATAGATGAATTCCATGTGTTAATGTAAATGCCATTTTACTGTCAAAATGGTTAAGATCAATAGTATAACATTCAGGCCTTTTGTCCAAGTTACTTTCAACATTCTAGTATTTATAGGCTAATTACTACAAATATAATAAACTTGAAGCAAACAGAATAGGATGTTAATAGATAAAATACATGCATTACATACTATTAGAAGATAAAGATGCATAACTTACTGAAGCATCCCTTTGGCTCTGAACTTCCTAATCGAGTACCCTGCATATAATGGAAAATCATAAAATTCATGAAAGATATTATAGTAAAAGCAACGAACAGGAGAGTTTCAAGCAGATTGCAATATACATGTGCTCAAAATTCAGAAAGGGAAAAAATTAAAAAACATCATATCAAGATAAGTGATTAAAACAATCTAAAGATGTATTATACCCAAAATGAAATTTTTGGCATTCTACTTAAATTGAGCTAAACAATGTAAATATGCCATCAAAAGTATGTTTTAGGTCAAAACAAATATGAAGTCTTTGTGGGTTTCTGTCTAGGAACCTATGGTTAAAATTCTGAAAAAATGAAAATTAGGGTTTTACGCCCCTATTTTTAAGGAAACCCTTAAAAATAGGACCTTCCCGGAAATTATTGAAAATAATTCTGATAGGGTTAATTGCCTTCACGATCACACTGATCAAGTCAGAATCATCAAAAGATATGTTTTACTCTGGTGGGTCTATTTCTATTTTTCAGGAACAAAGTTAGGAGCTCCGCAACCATTAATGGCAGATTGGCCAGTACCAGGTGCTGAAAGCTAAGCTTCAAGAACTCCAACGAAAAATCTATGGCGGAAAAGGATGAAAATGATGTCGTTCAATGAAGGAGATTCTCAAAACGAAAAAGGCCAAAATTTGGCTTACTCTGGAAGATGGACGTTTTGTCTACCAAGGCAAAACACAATCTACAATTGAAAAAGGTGCCCTTCTTAAAGAAAGGCGCCCTTGGATCTCAGAGGGCAAATGTAATCACCTTGCATCTTCAGATCATTCATCTCCTTCACGTTCGTGCTGGCTCGACAACGCAACCATCAGTCAGATCATCTGATTCAAGAATCATTGACCAATCGTCAGCAAAGTATGGAGAATCTATAAACAATGAAGATGCCAAATCAGAGAACTTCAAGCTAAAAGCGCCCCTGGCCCTCAGTTGCAGACACCAGATTCATCAATCTGTTGTAGCTCTATACATGTTATTTTTCCAGCTTCCTCTCAGCTATGTGATCAATCTGACAGCAGGTTCACAGGACACGCCAAACGATCACACACTGAGGTCAAGCAGAAAAAGCCAGAATTGAAGAACTGGAAAGACAAGCTAGAAATTGGCTAAGGCATGATCAAAAGCGCCCCTCTTGAAGAAAGGTGCCCTTTCTTGAAGGCATCCAGATTCAGTCAGAATCTTTACTGCCTCCTAGGATGATCTTCTCAGCTATGACCAATCTCGCCAGTGAAACCATCAGCAAGAACTTCTGACAAATCAGTCATCTGATAGAGGAGGTCAAAGGCAAGCAGTTCACAGCATAAGTAAAACCAGTCAAAAGCTAAAAGTGCCCCTGCTGGCCAGGGGCGCCCTTAAGCTTGAAGGACCTGAACTTGTCTTTTCCAACTGAGAAGTTAGTCATCCTGAGCAAGACCGAGTTGGCTACCCGATGCATCGTCAAGCAGAGTCATCCAACTCATCCATCAACGGGAACGTCAGATCAAAGCACAGAAGGTCTGAAAAGGCCAAAACGAAGAACAGTCAATGAAAATTGACTAAGGCACAACCAAAAGCGCCCCTCTTGAAGAAAGGCGCCCTTCATTCTAGAGGCTCAAACTCAGTTTTCTAAGTTAATCTCTCCCAGGCATATCTCATCAGGCTGATCCCATCTCGACAACGAATCCGTCAGCAACTGTCGAAGATCAACTAAGCAACTAGGATCGAAGATCAAACAGAGGCACTTTAGCCTACAAAAATGATCAAAACTCCAAAAGGGAAGCCTAAGAAAGTCAAAAGCAAATGTTGACTTGAGTTAACAAATTTTGGAGGCTAAAGGAGGCCAAACACTCCACAATCAGTGGAAATCACCTTTTTGAACTCCAAATCAGGCTCAATCATGAGTTGGATGCCCAATTGATGCTTGCAACTCCAAATTGACATATCAAAGCATCTAGGCATCCATTATTCATTATTTCTTTGCAGGTTGAGGAGCTCAAGAACGGATATTTTTCTTCTCCAACATTTTTGAAGATCTGACAGAGGGGTTTTCACCGTTCTTCATATTTTTGAAGATCTGTTGCACAGAGGGACTATTTATCAGAGTTTACATCAAAAGGCGTAATTCTTCCAGAGTGGTAGTTTATAACTTCCAATCCATCTTCTGTCTACTTCCTCTATTTCTGTCTATATTTCTTTGCATGTCACAGGAAACGACAGATAATCATAGATCTGGCCAACTGGGTATGATCAGCATAGCTTTTTCAACAAAACCCACATGTTGGATTTTTCCAGAAAAAGTAGCCCTGCTACCCCTATTTTTTAGGGTTTTCGGAAAAAGTCATAATTTTGAAAATCAAACAAACTGGGTTTGTTCAGCTCTGAAGCACGAACAAAACCCATGTGTTGGATTTTTCTGAGAAAAATCACTTTCTAGTGCCTCGCTGCCTCTGCCACCGAAGGGTTCTTGCATGTCATAGAAAAACACGTTTTTTCGAATTTCTAACGATCTGGGTTTGTTTAGAGAATTATTCTCAACAAAACCCATGTCTCAGAATTTTTCGTAAAAATTACCCCCGGCAAGGCTATTTTTAGCAGTTCCAGAAAAAGTTGTCCAAGCAGCATCGTGTGCACAATCAATCTTCAAGGTTTTCGGAACGCAGCTCCCCCAAGACGAATACAAGACCAAATTAGTCTTACTCCATGATTTTCTGAAAACGACTGGCACCGATCTGCGTCGGGCACACCCAGAGGTCAATCTAGCCAGATTGACAAGCATAGAAACAAGTCCACAGGTTCCATAATGGTTTCACCTCGTATATCTGATCGCCTTCCAAGGCCAGTTTAGAGGATTGTAAGCGTTGGAATTTTACACATGCAGCAAGTTCATGTGCATTTCTCATGGTTGGAGTGATCGTGGTCAAACTTCGCGGTTTCATCATCAAGCTTCGCGGTTTCATCATACGACATTCTTCCATTGAGAAAGATCAAGGAAAACGCCAAAGCTGCAAAAGAACGCAGAAGGTAGTCATTCCCAACACAGAGCCGTTATCAGTTAATACTACACTACCTTCCACATCAAAGTGGAACATAGACAAAAAGAAAAGGAGTAACCCTTCTAAGGGAAGCAAAATGAAGGAGATACATACATCAAGTTGTTGACAAGCAGTAAGCTGACGATTGACGGGCATGTAACGATCTTCGTATGAAGAAGTCAACGAATGAACAAAAGCACCGTTGACCAATGGTGATGAGGTGTCAAACACCTCAAGAAGGACGTCCTACCCTCCAAATAGCATTAAATATGACTGAAGTCAACTTGATGCCTCTTTCCAAGTTGACTCCAGATCTCCACAGATCATGCATGTCAGATCCCACTGATCTAGGATGTCTAATTGACTCCCACGATTTGTGGATCTCAGATCTCCTTTAAAGGTGGATGTCTATTTGGAGACATATTTGTAATTTAAGTTCACTTTTAGTTAGGTGTCGGTCAACTGAGGTAGACTTCCAGTTTGACTTTTGTTTAGTTTCAGTTAACTGAAGTAGATTTCCAGTTAACTGTTTGCTCACCTACTTTTAGACATAGAAATAAATCTTGTTGATTGGCAAGAACTGTTTGATAACTCAAGGAGATTTTAGGGTTGCCTACTCCTTTGAGTTTCTATAAATAAGAGCCTTAGGTTCTTTATTTGTTTTTTAACCTTTATTTGCTAGGAAAATTGTTGTGCCATTGTTGCCAGAGTTAGCTTGTTTATATCTATTCACTCTTGGATGAGAGTTCGTTGGTTGATCGCAATTGTGCATGATTACGTGCCTTTGCTGTCCCAACCTTTGTAATTCTTTGAAGAACCTTGAAGAAATAAATCAGATGGTGCAAGCTTGCTTGATCTAATTATTTGAGTTCTTCAAAGTCTTGTTTTTAAATAGTGCGTTGTTTCAATCTCCTCCTTGGACAGGTGTCGTCGCCTCCTTGGATATTTTGTCATCAATCATTATCGTTTGATGTTGTTTAATGATCTATCTTGCAGCCTACACTTTGGACAGGTGTCGTCACCTCCTCGGGAATCCTGTTAGAGAGGCCATCATTCTATGTTGTTTCCAGTGAGTTGTTTCCAAGCCTACACCTCGGATAAGGGTTCCTCCTCCTTGGCAAGTCTCAAATCCAGTTTACCGTAACGAGTGTTTACTTGTATCGAGCCCTATCTTGGTATATATCCGAAGGTTCAGAACCTCGGCCATATTCCATTGAGACGGAGGATTCAAGTGATCCAACCAAATCCATTTCGCTCCTACGCCCTCATGCTCTATTTATCTTGAGGAGGTAGGATAGTCTAGAAGCTTAGTTGGTCGTAGTTAAGATCTGCGGAAACCAGAGAAAAGGCTTAGCTACGACACATTGGTTTATGCACCCTTGTGTCCTACCGCTGAGTAAAAAAGATAGGAGTCTTAGTACACCCCTTTTTTACAGTAGAAAATCAGCAAAGAGAGATCTTCCTCTCTATAATCCGAAAAGCATGTACTAACACACTTGCAATAGTTGTCTGTTTCCAATAAGCACTCCAGAGGTGCTAATTGAAACGCCAACAAGATGCTTATAGTATAAAAATTCCACTAAAACTACAAAAGACAGAAAAAAGTATTCTATCATGAGAATGGATTAAATCAATCTAATTATGCTTACTGTAATTCCATGTATGTTGTGTGCACTAAGCAGAGCAATGCTAAGCCAATTTCTTAAGACTTTACAATATGCAATAGATGAAGGTGATACAAGATATCAAGATCAAAATGCTTACTGTAATTCCATGTATGTTGTGTGCACTAAGCAGAGCAATGCTAAGCCAATTTCTTAAGACTTTACAATATGCAATAGATGAAGGTGATACAAGATATCAAGATCAAAATGCTTTTTCACATAATTACCAAGTACCAAAAATATTCATTTGAATGGAAGAAAAAATTAGAAAGTTTAGAGTTTTCACATTTATGGTTGTTGGTGATTGTTCTATAAGGTTTAGTGTAAACTTCCCCTGTGTGAGTTTAATTGGTGGTGTTTTGCATTTGGCTGGTTTGTAGGTGTCTGCAGCAAGTGGTGTGTTGTACCCAAAATAATTTTTTGGCATTTTGCTTAAATTGAGCTAAATCATGTAAAAATGTTGTCAAAAGTATGTTTTAGGTCAAACCAAATGTAGGGTTTTTGTGGGTTTATGTCAAGGAAGATGCTTGCAAATTTCTGAAATTTTGAAAATTAGGGTTTCAAACCCCTGTTTTTAGGAAAACCCTAAAAAATAGGATCTTTCCAGAAATGATTGAAAATGATTTTGATAGGATAATTTGACTTCACGAACACACTAGTCAAGTTAGAATCATCAAAAAGTATGTTTCACTCTGGTGGGTCTATTTTCATTTTTCGAGAAGAAAACTGGGACCTCCGCAGCCATTAATGGCAGAATGACCAGTCCCAGGGGGCAAAATCTAAGTTTCAAAAGCTTCAACAAGGAATCTATGGCGGAAATGCTCAAAAAGATGCTCTGCGATGGAGGGGATTTTCAAAAGTGAAAAATGTTGAAAATTGACTAAGTCTGGAAAATGAACGCCTTGCTACCAAGGAGGTTGTGTAGTTGAATGCCTTAGTCATTTTTTCAACACACGTACACGCAACATGGTGAAGATGATTGCTAAGATGCACGTGTCCGCATCGTCGACAACGGTGATCAAGTCAATCGAGCTACAATGGTAAAACATGAAGTGCTAAGGGATGAAGATCTTAAAGGAAATGATGAAGTTGTAGTCAAAAGAGCCCCTACTAACCAGGGGCACCAATGAGTTCAAAGGTCAAAGGCAATCATCAAGTTTTTCCAAAACAATCATCTCCTTCGTAATTTTGTTGACTTTCCAACGCATCATCAAGCAGATTCACCTGATTCATCGATCACCGACAACAAAGGCGAAGACAGAAGATGCTACAGGCAAATAGCATCAAAGATAGTAGTCAAAACATGAAAAAAGAGTCCTTGTTGACCAGGGGCACCCTTGAATTAGACTATCCAGATGTCAGTTTTTGAGTAAGCTTATCTCCAAGTGATCTCCCCAATATCAGCTCAGCTTCGCAACAAACTTGTTCGCTAGTCTACGAGACGCATCAAATGACGACAGTCGTTGATCATCCGAGCACGTAAAACGAAGGGTTAACTAATGGATATCAAAGCAAAAGAGCCCCTGCAAGCCAGGGGCACCCATCAGTTGGAGCCACCTATTGAGGTTTTCAGCAGCTGCTTTCTACAAGGCATCTGTTCAGCTCCCTCTCAGCTTCGCAATCAATCCAACTACATGTTCACATGACCCATCAAGCATTCATAGGCAGAGATCAAGCAGAAAGCACCAAAGGTGAAGGTTGAATGAAGAACATAAAGAAATTGACAAGTGTTATGGAAAAGCACCCCTGCTGAGAATAGGTGCCCAGTTTTTTGGGCAACTAGATGTAGTTTGCAAGCTCAATCACCTCCAAGATGACATCCTTTGTTCTGATCAATGTCAACAATGACACCGTCAGCAAAGACAACAGACAATTCAAACACTTGACAATAGAGACCAAGCAGGGGCAATTCATGAAAGTTTGCAAGTTGAAAATCAAAGGTCAAAAGGTCAAAAGCGCCCTTACAGGCCAGGGGCGCCCAAGATTTTAAGGCATCCAAATCAACTTTCAAGATTTGTGAAGTTAGTCATCCTTTCCAAGGCAAAGATGGCATTCCATCCCACATTCCAACAAGATCATTAGACTCATCAACCAGTGGTGATCTCAGATTAGAGCATGGGAGGT
Source organism: Sequoiadendron giganteum (assembly GCA_007115665.2). Classification (NCBI taxonomy): domain Eukaryota; kingdom Viridiplantae; phylum Streptophyta; class Pinopsida; order Cupressales; family Cupressaceae; genus Sequoiadendron; species Sequoiadendron giganteum. The sequence goes on from CM021105.1 coordinate 261,663,143, forward strand.
CAAAATGGAGAAGTTGAAGAACACTCAAGAATTTGACTAGGTCTGCTAAAAGTGCCCCTATAGGAAAAGATGCCCTTGAATCAGAGGCATCAGACGCAAGTTTTGAGCTTTGCAGCTCCCAGGCACACTTGATCAGAGTTGTTTCATCTCAGCAATGCATCTGTCAACAACACTTCAAGGTCGACTAAGCAACCAGAATCAAGGATCGAACAGAGGCATTTCACCACAGAAAAATAATAAAAAATGTTCAAATCTTCAAAAGGACGCCTAAAGTCAAAGTAAGACCAATTGACTGAAGTTGACTGTTTTGAAGGCCTTTACATGGCCAAAATGTCCCAAAATTGGTGGAATTTGCTCCAGTGAACTCCTGATCAAGTAGATTAACTCCCCAATTAGGTTTTCAGACGCCCAATTGATGCTTGCAACTCCAAATTGACATATCAAAGCATCTAGGCGTCCATTCTTCATATTTTTGAAGATCTATTGCACAAAGGGACCATTTATCAGAGGTTGCATCAAAAGGCATAATTCTTCCAAAAAGACAGTTGATAACTTCCAATCTTCTTCTTGTCTTTTTCCTCTTTCCATGTCTTAGATCTTCTTGCATGTCCAAGAAAATAGCAAATAATCACAGATCTGACCAACTGGGTATGATCAGCACTACTTTTTCAACAAAACCCACATGTTAGATTTTTCCAGAAAAAGTAGCTCTATTACCCCTATTTTTTAGGGTTTCCAAAAAAACTGGGTTTGATCAGCTTTGAAGCACGAACAAAACCCATATGTTAGATTTTTCCGAGAAAATTAAGTTTTTGGTGCCTCACCACCTCTGCCACCGAAGGGCTCTTGCATGTCATAGAAAAGTTCATTTTTTCAAATTTCTGACGATCTGGGTTTGTTTAGAAAATTATTCTCAACAAAACCCACGTCTCAGAATTTTTCATAAAAATTACCCTCGACAAGGCTATTTTTAACAGTTCCAAAAAAAGTTGTCCGAACAGCATTGTGTGCACAGTCAATCTTCAAGGTTTTCATAATGCAGTTCTCCCAAATTGAATACAAGACCAAGATGGTCTTATTCCATTACTTTCTGAAAACGACTGACACCGATCTGTGTTGAGCACACCCAGAGGTCAATTTGGACAGATTGACAAGCATAGGCACACAAGTCCACAGGTTCCATAATGGTTTCACCTCGTATATCAGATAGCCTTCCAAGGCTAGCTTAGAGGATTGTAACCGTCGGAATTTTGCGTGTGTAGCGAGTTCATGTGCATTTCTCACAGCTGGAGTGTTGGCAGTCGAACTTCACAGTTTCATCATCAAGCTTCGCAATTTCATCATACAACACTCTTCCATTGAGAAAGATCAAGGAAAACGTCAATAATGTAAAGCTGCAAAAGAACGTGAAAGGTAGTCATTCCCAACACAGAGCCACCACCGGTGAATACTACACTACCTTCCACGTCAAAGTGGAAACACAAATAGAAAGACAAGGAGTAACCCTCCTAAGGGAAACAGAATGAAGGAGATACATGCATCAAGTTGCTGACACTGACAGTTGAGGCATGTGACGATTTCCGTATAAAGAAGTTAATGATTGGTTGAGAGAATTGTTGACTAGAATTGATGAGGTGTAAAACACCCACTTAGGACATCCTACCCTCCAAAATAGCATTAATGGCAATGGGAGTTAACTCAATGCCTCATTCCAAGTTAACTCACTGTCCCACTGATCATGCATGTCAGATCCCACTAATTATGGATGTCTGTTTCTAGATCTCCACTAATTGTGGATCTCTATTTTGGAGGCACTTTATACACTGGAGTTCACCTTTAGTTTAGTTTCAGTTAACTAAAGTAGTTTTTCAGTTAACTGCTAGGTCACCTACATTTAGACATACTAATAAATCTTGCAGATTGGCAAAAACTATTTGTTAACTCAAGGAGATTTTACGGTTGCCTACTCATTTGAGTTTCTATAAATAAGAGTCTTTGCTCTTTATTTTGGAACTTTTATTTACTACGCAAAATTGTTGTGCCATTGTTGCCAACAAGTTTGAAAGTGCATATTTGTTCACTCTTGGATGAGAGTTAATTGGTTTGATGAGCAATTGTGAATGATTTTGTAGCTTTGCATGTCCCAATTCTTTGTAATTCGTTGAGAAAACTTGAAGAAGGAAATCAAAAGGCACATGCAGTTTGATCTAAAGATTTGAGTTCTTCCAAATGTCTTGTTTCTTATAGCTTATTGTTTCAATCTCCTCCTTGGATATTTTGATGTTAATAGTTATCGTTTGATGTTGTGTAATGAGTTGTCTTTCAGCCTACACTTTGGACAGGTGTCGTCACCTCCTCTGGAATCCTGTTAGCCAGTTCATCGTAATTTGTTGTTTGTAGTGAGTTGTTTCCCAGCCTATACCTCGGACAGGGGTTCCACCTCCTTGGCAAGTCTGAGATCCATCTTATCGTAAAGAGTGATTGCTTGCATAAAGCCTTATTCCAGCATAGATCTGAGAGTTCAGAGCCTCAAACTCATTCTAGCGAGACGATCGACACAAGTAATCCAACCATCAATTCCCGCTCCTATGCCCTCATGCTTTGTTTATCTTAAAGAGATAGGATAGATTAAAAGCTAGTTTAGTTGTAGTTAAGATCTGCAGAAACCAGAGAAAACCTTAGTTGCAACGCATTGTGTTTATGCACCCTTGTGTCCTGACGCTCAGTAAAAAAGATAGGAACCTTAGTTTACTGCACTTTTTATGCAAAACATCAACAAAGAGGGATCTTCCTCTCTACAATTCGAAGAGCAATTACTAAAACACTTGCAACAGCTGTTTGTTTCCAATAAGCACTCCGAAGGTGCTAATTGAAATGCCAACATGGTGTTTGGGGCTCGCTCTTGGCAAGGTAGGTGTGATGGTGCCCAAAGCCAAGGTTGGTAGACCTCATGAACCACAAAGGAAAGGAGTAGTTTCAAACAATAGGCTTTATGCTATTTCCAATTGTTCTTCCCTAGCAGCATTAGGGTTCGTAAAAGCAGTCTTAGGAGAGATGGAGATGGGTATGTTGGCTCAGCCAAGGTCAAAGGCATTCATTCAAAAATATTTTGTGGAGAAGCTAGCTTCTTCCATCAACTCAGATGATAAAAGGAGGTGGATTCTGCAGCTTTTCCTCCCAAACCATTTCAATGGTTTGTCTCAATTATAGACTGGTTCTTTGGCAAGTGATTTGGTTGAATGGTGGATACATTCAAGTTTTTGTTACAACCTCCACTTACGTTGCTAGATAATGATGAGGATGTTTTGCTATTGTAGTTGTTGTAAAAAGATGTCAAGGTGCCAAGGGCATTCTACTCAAACATGGGTAAAGTGTCGGTTAGCCTTATGGCGACCCATTTTAAGGGTCATCTTGAGGTATCAAATGATCACATTGTTAATGTTTCATGTGGGGATACAATTCATCATGCGAGAAAACAGGTTGAAGTGTTGAGAAGGATTTGTTTTCCCTTCATGTATCCTACTATGATATGGTTTGTGCAATATTAGATTGAGTTGGGGTTGGGGTTGGGTTTTTTGAGGATTGGGGAGGAGTGCAAACCTCTATTGTAGGGAATTGGGGTGTTCATGAATGAGCTTTCTTGGCTGTTTGTAATGTCCCGTTTTATTCCTAAATGTCTGCAGCCTATGTTTCAAAAGAAAGCAATAAAGATAATTAATATTACACCAAACTGCCATTAAATAAAGATTAAGTTGTGAAAAAAGGTCAAACTACATATGAAGGGTTGTGTCCCTTGAGCAAGATAAGGTATATAAGGAAGGTAGATCTAGAAGGAAAGGGAAATGGGGAAGAATTATTGTGGCTGATTACAAGAAATAGACAGCTGCTCTAACAAATTAACTTATTTAAAATTAAATTATTATTCACCAAATGCAGCAATAAAGAGTTGCAACTATTGAAAAGGCAATAGAGGTGAAGGGGTGTGACTCCCTCAAACTTGAGATATAAAAGGGAGAGCATTTCATTTGAGAAAGAGATCCATAACATCATTCAATCAATCAATTAAGAATAAATATTGCATGACACATAATATGAAAGGTTGTAACTCCTTCAAAAATGAAAGGTGGTGATACTCTCAATAATAAGATATAAAAGGGAGATCATTTCCTTGTGGAGAGGAATCAAGTGGAGAAAAGGAGAAATAAGAACAAGAATTCTGAGATATCTCTTTGGAATAAAGATTGAAAATAGCCATTAATAATATTCTGGAAAATAATTGGTAGCAGCCACTTAAGAATAGATTTATTTATTTTTATGATCCTGCAAGGACCAATTTTCTTGTACTTCAACTTGCTGTAAGTTCCTGTGGGAAATTCAAATCGTTCTCTTCTCAGATATACCATTACTAAATAACCTTCATTGAATACTTTGTGTCTTCTACCAAAATCTATTGCAGTTTTGTATTTATCATTACTCTCTTGCAGTTTCTGTCTCACCTCTTTCTGTAATTGTTGAAGGTGTTAAGCATATGCTTCTCCAGCATCACTTGCTCTGTCTCTAATTGGTAGCTGTACCAACTCTAAAACCCCCTTAGGATTCCTGCCATAAACAATATGAAATGTCGATTTACCTGTGGATCTATTCACTGAACTGTTGTAGACAAATTCAGCTTGAGGTAATGCCAAGTCCCACTATCTAGGCTTGCCTCCAACAATGCACCTTAACAAGTTTCCCAAACTTTGATTGACAGCTTTTGTCTGCCCATCTGTTTGAGTGTGGTAAGCACTACCAAACTATAGCTTAGTCCCCATCTTTTTCCACAGCGTCCTCCAAAAATAACTCAAAAATTTAGATCTCTATCAAATGTGATAGTCCTTGGGACACCATGTAGTCTAATAACCTCTTTTGAAAAACAATTCTGCCACTGTAGTTGCATCACTAGTTTTCTTGCAAGAAATAAAATGAGCCATCTTAGAGAATCAATCAACAACCACAAAAATGGAATCACTACCTTGCTGTGTTCTTGGCAGCCCCAACACAAAATCCATACTTAAATTTATTCATGGTCCTGCAGGTACTGGCAATGGCATATACAACCCTGTATTTTGTGACTGTCCTTTAGCCACCTAACAAATCCTACACCTTGTCACACATCTAGTTACATCTCTCTTCATCTTTGGCCAATAGTATTTATCTTTGACCAAAGCTATCGTCTTATCCTTGCCGAAGTGTCCAGCCAACCCACTGCTATGAAGCTCTCTAATAATGTTTTCTCTCATAGATCTAGCTGGAATACACAGTTCTTTTCTTTTGAAAAGGTACGCTCCATGTTGTCGTCTATTGGATCATTCAACTGTTCCACAATCTCCCAAAAGTCATTGTCAACCTCATACAGATCCTTGATGATATCAAAACCAATTACCTTATTTTCCATTGTTGTCAAAAGCACAGTACATCTACTTAAAGCATTTGCAACCTGGTTTTGTTTTCCTGCCTTGTGCCTCAGAACAAATGTGTAGCCTTGTAAGAAAGAGACCCATTTTGCATGCCCATTATTCAAATTTCTTTTGAGTTAATGCAATATGATCTATAAACAACACAAACTCCTTGGGAACCAGGTAATGCCTTCAATGCCTCAAAGCTTGCACAATTGCATAAAATTCTACATCATACATGGAAAAGTTCTTCCTTACATCATTCAGCTTTTCACTAAAAAAAGATATGGGTTTACCTTCTTGACTAAGGACAGCTCCAATGCCTACATGTGAGGCATCACAGTCCACTTCAAACACCTTATCAAAATCTGGTAATGCTAATATGGGAGCTTCAGTCACCTTCAAAAATTCAAAACTCTCCTCGGCTTCACTGGTCCACACAAACTTCTTCCTTTTGTGCAATTTGCTATGGGTGCTACAATACTGCTAAAATTTTGAATGGATTTTCGGTAAAATATGGCCAGCCCATGAAAACTTCTTACCTCTATTATGCTCCTTGGACTAGGCCACTCCAATATTGCCCTGACCTTTTCTACATCCATCTTGACACCATTTGCAGAGATTACAAAACCCAAAAATACAAGACTTTCTTGCATAAACCTGCACTTCTTCAGGTTTGCATAAAGTTTCTCTTTTCTCAACACATTCGTTATGATACTCAAATGTTGCAAGTGTTCCTTTTTGCTCTTAACTAAAACTAGAATATCATCAAAATAAACTACAACAAACTAACCAATGTAAGGTTGTAGAACAGTATTCATAGTCTCATGAAGGTACTAGGTGCATTTGACAACCCGAATGGCATAACCATCCACTCATTTAACCCATCTCTAGTCTTGAAGGTTGTCTTCCATTCATCCCCTTCCCGAATATGGATCTGATGGTAACCACTTTGCAGATCAATTTTGCTAAAATATGTAGCCCCTGTAAGCACATACATCATGTCATCTAGGCGAGGTATAGGAAACCGATATTACTGGTAATTTTATTGATTTCTCTACTATCTGTGCACATCCTACACGTGCCATCTTTTTTGGAGTTAACAATGTTGGCACAGCACCTGGGCTCATGCTTCCCCTCACCACACCTTTCTTTATAAGCTCTGTCACTTGTTTATCGAGCTCAGCATGTTGTGTAGGACTCGTCCTATAAGTTGTCTGATTAGGTAAAGATGTCCCTGGAATTAGATCAATATGATGTTGAATGTCTCTTTTTGGTGGTAGACCATAAGGTAACGCAACTGGTATAACATCAGCATACTCTTCTAACACCTTTGTTGCTTCAGCAGGAATTGGAACTTCTTCACCCTCTCCTCTTTGAACCATTAGTTCATAACAGAACCTTGTCACCTTCATTTCTTTAACAAGCTCTCTTAAAGCAATATACTCTCAGCTTTCCCATCATCCTTAAGGAGAAACAAAATTACTTTTGAGCCATCTTTCCAAAAAGTATATGTATTTTTCTCTCCATCATGCATAACTTTCATGTCATATTCCCATGGCCTTCCCAACAACATATGGCATGCATCCATTGGAATGACATCACACCATATTTCATCCTTATAAGTCTTCCCTATAGAAAACTTGATTAAACATCTCTTATCTACAGAGACCTCATTCCCATTTTTAAACCATGCAATCCGGTAAGGATGGGGATGTTTTTCACAGTGTAAGTTCAATTTATCTACCATTTCTCTAGAAAACATATTTTCACAACTGCCACTATCAACACTAACTTGACATACCTTTCCTCCTAATGTGCATCTGGTTCGAAAAATATTTGTTTGAAGCCAGGAATCTTCACAGCCTCTAGTCTGCATTTTCTGCTTCTCTGGAATCAGCATTGTTCTTCTCATCATGAGATTCTCCCCCACATATGACAAAACCTGGGATCTGGCTCCTCCTCCTTCATCTTCATGTCATGCCCCCAACATGAAGACATGGCTCTCACAAAGAATTAAATAATTAATAAATACCTTCCAAAACTTACAGCGATAAAGGAAAATATTAGTTACAAGCAACAAGTGCTGAAAAGCAATCAAAAGATTATAAAAGGCAGCAGTTAATAAAACAAGACAAAAATAGTATTTAAAGCAGACCAATCAATATAAGTGTAATAAGACAAAGTCATATATGACAAGAGTCATGTAAGACAAAAATTAAATAAGATAAAAAAAGAAGTATTAGTTAAGGCAGCGATTCTATTAAAGACAATAGTCTCATTTGATAAGGCAGCGATTGGTAATGAAAAGGCAGCAATGATCATATTTTAATAAGACAATGATTAAAATTAGAAAGGCTGTGATTCAATTTAGAACAGCGACTGATGTTAGGAAGGCAGCAATCAATAAATGAAGACAAGGCAATAAAGGCAAGGCTTATCATAAATAAGTTTATTTATGAAAAGGCAGTGCTTAAGGATAAAACAAACAGCAATTAGTTTTAAACAAAAGTCATGTCCTTTTGATAGGAGATCTCTATTCAAAGGGATACATCATTTCACTTAGAAATGGGGATATATAAGGGAAGTCAAATCATTTGCAAAGGACACCAAGGAATTGGGAACGAATATGAAATTGAAGCAATCAGAGATAGAAATCTGTATGCAGAACAGCAGCAGCTATTGATACAAACAGTGATTGGTATGCATTTGATTATATATATGCATTTGATATATATATATAATATTTGAAGGCATATAAATATATGCATAGTTACTTTCATAATGAGTAATATGCATTAAGGGAGATATATTATGTCTTAATCAGTAAATAAGGGAAATAGTGAATCTATTCATATTATTATAATTTACATCTTTCTCTTTAAGCAATCATGTGTAAGATTGGGAAGGACGCTAGAGGAATTGTCTTGGTTGGGTGTTCCTAAGGAATTGTCTTGGTTGGATGTTCCTTGTTCTGGAATTGTCTTATTGGATGTTCCTACAAGGGATTGTCTTGGTTGGATGTTCCTTGTTCTATTGCCCTATCATGCGTTTCTCTTCCATCCCTATTGTTGGTGTTTCAATTAGCACCTCTGGAGTGCTTATTGGAAACAGACAGCTATTGCAAGTGTTATAGTACTGCTCTTCAAATTATAGAGAGGAAGATCTCTCTTTGTTAATGTTCTACGTAAAAAAGGAGTACTAAGGTTCCTATCTTCTTTACTCAACGGCAGGACACAAGGGTGCATAAACATAATGCGCCATAGCTAAGCTTTTCTCTAGTTTCTGCAAATCTTAACTACGACTAAACTAGCTTCTAAACTATCCTATCTCCTCAAGATTAACAGAGCATGAGGGCATAGGAGCTGAAATGGATGGGTTGGATCACTTGAATCCGCTGTCTCCTTAGAATATGGCTGAGGCCCTGAACTCTCGGATATACGTTGGGATAAGGTTTTATACAAGCAAACACTATTTACGGTAGGTTGGATCTGAGACTTGCCAAGGAGGAGGAACCCCTGTCCGAGGTATAGGCTGGGAAACAACAAAGTACGAAGATATGGATATCAAGATTTCTAAGGAGGAGGAACCCTTATCCGAAGTGTAGGCTGAAATCCAAATCTTTAAACAACATCAAACGATAGCAATCGATGACAAATTATCCAAGGAGGAGGAACCCCTATCCAAGGAGGAGATTGAAAAAACAAACTATTAAGAACAAGACATTGAATCAACTCAAATCTTAGATCAAACAAGCATGTTCCATCTGATTTTCTTCTTCAAGCTTTTCCAATGAATTACAAAGATTGGGAAAGCAAAGGCACGAAATCATGCACAATCGCGATCAACCAACTAACTCTCATCCAAGAGTGAACAAATACAACTTTGCAAGCTTTCTGGCAACAATGGCGCAGCAATTTTGCATAGTAAATAAAGGTTAATCAAATAATGAGCCCAAGGCTCTTATTTATAGAAACTCAAAGGAGTAGGCAACCCTAAAATGTCCTTGAGTTAACAATTAGTTTTCGCCAATCAGCAAGAATTATTCCTAAGTCTAAAAGTAGGTGAGCAAGCAGTTAACTGAAACTATATAAAGAGTCAACTGGAAATCTACCTCAGTTGACTGAAAGCTAACTACAAGTGAACTTCAATTACAAAATGTGCCTCCAAAATAGACATCCACATTTAGTGGAGATCTGAGATCCACAAATCGTGGAAGTCAATTTAGACATCCTTAATTAGTGGGATCTGACATGCATGATCTATGGGACGGTGAGCTAACTTGGAATGAGGCATCAAGTTAACTCTCGTTGCCATTAATGCTATTTTGGAGGGTAGGACGTCCTAAGTGGGTGTTTGACACCTCACCACCTTCAATCAACAATCCTTCTAACCAGTAGTTGACTTCTTCATACGGAGATCATTACATGCCTGTCAATCGTCACCTTACCGCTTGTCAGCAACTTGATGTATGTATCTCCTTCATTTTGCTTCCCTTAGGAGGGTTACTCCTTTTCTTTTTGTCTGTGTTTCCATTTTGAGTGGAAGGTAGTGTAGTAATAACCAGTGGCGACTCTGTATTGTGAATGACTACCTTTCACGTTCTTTTGCAGCTTTATGTTTTTGACGTTTTCCTTTACCTTTCTCGACGGAAGAGTATTGTATGATGAAACCACGAAGTTTGATGATGAAACTGCGAAGTTTGACTGCCAACACTCCAACTGCGAGAATGCACATGAACTCGCTGCGTACGCAAAATTCCAATGGTTACAATCTTCTAAACTGGCCTGGGGAGGCTATCAGATATATGAGGTGAAACCATTATGGAACATGTGGACTTGTGTCTATGCTTGTCAATCTGTCCAAATTGACCTCTGGGTGTGCCCAACGCAGGTCGGTGTCAGTCGTTTTCAGAAAATCATGGAGGAAGACCATTTTGGCCTTGTATTCGTCTTGGGAGAACTGCATTCTAAAAACCTTGAAGATTGACTGTGCACACGATGCTGTTCGGACAACTTTTTCTGGAACTGTTAAAAATAGCCCTATCGGGGCAACTTTTTACGAAAAATTCTAAGACGTGGGTTTTGTTGAGAATGATTTTCTAAACAAACCCAGATTGTCAAAAATTTGAAAAAACGAGTTTTTCTATGACATGCAAGAGCCCTTCGGTGGCAGAGGTAGCGAGGCACCAAAAAATGATTTTTCCCGAAAAAATCCAACATATGGGTTTTGTTCGTGCTTCAAAGGTGAACAAACCCAGTTTGTCTGTTTTTTAAAGTTGTGACTTTTTTTGGAAACCCTAAAAAATAGAGGCAGCAGGGCTACTTTTTTTGGAAAAATCTAACATGTGGGTTATGTTGAAAAAGTAGTGCTGATCATACCCAGTTGGCCAGATCTATGATTATATGTTGTTTTCTTGGACATGCAAGAAGATCTAAGACAAGAAAAAAGGAAAAAAACAAGAAGATTGGAAGTTATCAATTGTCTTTCTAGAAGAATTATGCCCTTTGATGCAACCTCTGATAAATAGTTCCTCTGTGCAACAGATCTTCAAAAATATGAAGAATGGTGAAAACCCCTCTGTCAGATCTTCAAAAATGTTGGAGAAGAAAAATATTTGTTCTTGAGCTCCTCAACCTGCAAAGAAATAATGAAGAATGGACGCCTAGATGCTTTGATATGTCAATTTGGATTTGCAAGCATCAATTGGGCGTCCAAGACCTAATTGGGGAGTCAATCTACCTGATCAGGAGTTAACTGGAGCAAATTCCACCAATTTTGGGACGTTTTAGCCATGTAAAAGCTTTCAAAATATCTCAACTTCAGTAAACTAGTCTTACTTTGACTTTAGGCGTCCCTTTGAGGAGTTGAACACTTTTTCATTATTTTTTTTTGTGGTGAAATGCCTCTGTTAGATCCTTGATCCCAATTGTTTGATTGATCCCGAAGTGTCGCTGACGAATCCATTGCCAAGTTGAATCAACTCTGAAGAAGTGTGCCTGGGAGCTGCCAAGTCCAAAACCTAAATTTGATACCTCAATTTCAAGGGCACCTTTTCCCAAGATGGTGCATTTTTCACCAGACTTAGTCAATTTCTCCATTTTGACCCTTCGTGCTCTAATCTGAGATCCCTGCTGACTGATGAGTCTGTTGATCTTGCTAGAACGTGGGATGGAATGTCAACTCAACCTCGGAAAGGATGACTAACTTCACAAATCCTGAAAGTTGATTTGGGTGCCTCAAATTCAAGGGCGCCCCTGGCCTATAGGGGCACCTTTGACCATTTGACTTATGATTTTCCACTTGCAAGCTCCTACGAACTGCCCCAACTTGGTCTTTGTCGTCAGGTGTTTGATTTGTCTGTTGTCTTTGCTGACGGTGTCATTGTTGAGACGGATCAAGATAGAGGAGGTTATCCTAGAGGTGATTAAGCTTGCAGACAACATCTAATTGCTCAAAAAGATGGGCACCTTTCCTCACCAAGGGCTCTTTTCCTTATGTGATGTCCCTGCTCTAGTCAGTTCTCGAGAACAGTGTGTTAGCCCTTTATTGGACCCTCGTGGGCTAGCTGGATTGGTTAGAGGGTCAGTGGAACTTTCTGGAGAGCTTGGTCGTTCTCGTTTTCAGAGCTCAATGATTGGTTCACAGCAAGTGTTAGCAGTTCAGGGGTTGACAGCTTCTGACGGCACGGGAATATTTGGAGTTTTGAGAGAGTTATGGATTTTTAAGTGATTTGAGTTAATTAATTAACTTAATGCCTTATTATAAAGTCAAATTGACTTTATACATTTTATATCACTTAAATATTCTATAAAGGTGGTTTAATATTTTAATCACTTAAAATATAAAAGGGTGCCCAAGTATTTAAGTCAAAACTATTGAAATGACTTAAATATATTTTAAAAGATTTAAAATATGAAGAAGGGCATATCTTTCTTGGAAGTCATGCCTTTTTGCATATAAGGCATTTTGGGCAATGAGAAATTTATTCATGATTATTTCGACTTTGCCTTGGACATTTTCCTGTGCTTTCACCTGTGATCAGGTTTTTGAGCATTCTTCCATTGGAGAACGAAATCTCTTCAGTGTTGAGCACTTTTGAGACTATGAGAAACCAATCAAATTTGTGCAGTTTGTGAGAGCTTCATACAGAGGTTCTACTGTGCTTTATCAAAGTTTTGTTGAGTTCTTTATCAGAGACAGGAGGGTTTGTGGAGATGGCGTCCTCCTTTCATCATGGCAGGCATTTGACATCATGGTCGTACCTCCAGAGTTGAGAGTTGGTCTTTTTGCTTGAAGTGCGTGGCTATCTGTGCAAGGGCGTTTGGGGTTTCTTGGAGAAACGCCTTCCAGTTTGAGGGTTTCTCTTCACCCTTCTAGGCGTCTGGCATATACTTCTCATTTGCCTCATTTTTAGGGCTAGATTTCACTTTCTATAGCTTCCTACACTGGATTTAGCCAGATTTCACCATCTTGGCTGGCAAACTGGACTTCATTTCTTAAATAAATAATCTGGGAGCTTTCGGGTATGTTTATGAGTTTTGAATCCATTGTTGAGCTTATTTATTACCTTCTGTAATTTCAATTCGCTTAAATTAGCTCAAATTTACATTTTATAAGCATTTATGTTGTGTGCCCCTTCTATTTCTCTCTAGAAACTCTTCTCTAAAAAACGTAAAACACAATAAAGATAAATAAAAGACAGGGGTTTGAGGCTTGAGCCAGCAGGGCTCATCACAGTGGTATCAGAGCATATTAATCCAACCAACTTGTGGGAAAAATAATTCTATGCGGCCACGCCAGAACAGGTTTGACAAGCACTACACACACAGGGGCCCTGGAGTTCAACGAAACACTTTTGAACCTTTTCAGGCACTTCCATTGTACGAACAGGAAGAGGATTTTGATTTTGACAATATGGCTGAAAGAAATGATGATGCTCGTCTTAATGACGAAGACAGGGATGCTAGAGAAGTACTGAGAGGAATGGTGGCCGGTCAAGAACAGGTGGCAAACATCCTCCAGCAACTGAGTACCAATGTGCAAAACCTAACAGTTCTCAGAAGGCCGAATCTGGATCAAGATCAGGAAGGTAGCATACATGGAGAGCATTACAGGAATATTGCTCCAGCATGCACCTTTAAGAGAGCCACATGCCCTACTTTTGTCAGAAATGATGCTGAGGAGGAAGAGGAGGTGGAAGAAGGTGGTGAAGGAAACTTTGCTGACAACATCCTGACTATGCATGATGAATGGGATGCAATGCCTCCACGAGTTAAGGATCACCTTAACTTTGACCGTTTTATGAGCCAGAAGAGAGAACACACCAGGAACAGGAATGACAGGAGGCCTAGATACAAACATAATGATCTACGACAAGCTACCAATAAGCTTACCTTAGTGAACTATGATGGCAGTGGCAGAGTTGCAGCACGTGCCTGGGTGAGTAAATTGGATACGTTCCTGACACTATGTCCTATGCCAGAGGAAGATGCTATTAGATTTGCAACTCTACATCTTGATGGCGTGGCACATGACTAGTGGATTCATGTCATGGCTACTCTTCACCATGACCGGATTACCTCATACCAGGAGTTCACTGATAGATTGGTAGAGAGGTTTGATAGACGTGATCCTGAACTATTCTTCAGGGATCTTGCACAGTTAAAACAGTTGGGTAGCTTGGAATCGTACATTGGAGAGTTCCAAAGACTATTCGTGATGGTGACAGGCATAGTTTACATACTTGGAATCGGAGAGTACTCGGCAAGCCCAAAAATTTTGACTCAGGAAAAACTCGGCAAATGTGTGTGGATATTTATGTATGTGTATACTCAGGACTGCACTGTGCACACATACATATCTATAAACATACACAATATGCCAAGTTTGCATGCATATACACACACAGACATATTTATACACACACAAACTTGCCAAGTTTGTGGATTTTTTGCGAGCTACTGGCGATTACTCGATAATTTGATGGGAGAAAATCCATCTGCATACTGCCCGAGAGTAAAAGCAAAAATTACTCGGCATGCAAATTTTTTGGAGATTACTTGGCTACTCGGAGAGTAACCGAAGAGTATGTAATCTATGGTGACAGGTATCTCAGAGAGAAGGCTGATCATATTGTTTATTGAGGGTCTTTTTGAGCCCATGAAAGGTTGGATAAAAGCATTTGATCCACCTACGTTACAGGAGGCCATGAGAAAAGCTCGCAGTATGAGCTCACTACACCTTGTAAACAATTTGGCACAAAACCTTCTTCCTCCTACACAGAGAACAAATCTGATCCAAAGAAGGCTGATAATTTTGATCAAAAGAAAAAATTTGCAGCCCCACTAGATCATGACACAATGAATGATCTACGTAGAAGGAAACTCTGTTTTTACTGTAAGGGCCCGTATGACTTCAATCATGACTGTCCCCTCAAACCTAAAGGGCAAAACAGGCACATGGAATGGTTTTATGAAGGAGAAACGTTGACTGATTTTTCTGATCAGCAAGCTGCTATCTATGACATAGATGAAGAAAAGTCAGAAAATGAGGCAGAGATTGAGGTAGAAAGTGAGCTACAAGAGGCTCATATGTCTAGCATGCAGAGAGAGGGATCTTTCAGGCTCCGTGGGATTTTAGCGGGTCAAAGAGTCATATCTTTTTTGGACACAAGTGCAACCCACAACTTTATTGATTCACGGTTAGTAGAGAAAAGGGGAATTCAAACAGTTTGAAGGCATTCAAGTGAAGGTTGCAGATGGATACACTCTCAACTGTGAGAGGATGATTCCTGATTTACCATTGAAACTCAACAATTTTGAGTTTAGGGCAGATTTTTATGTGGTGAACATGGGAGGAACGGATATAGTTCTCGGCATGAAGTGGCTTCATGCTATAGGAGAGTTCACACTTAATTTGCGTGATATGGAGATGAAATTCAAAATTGATGGCACAAATCATGTTCTTAAAGCCATCAAGGACAGCAATCTAAAAGAAATTTCACTCTGAAGAATGGAACGTTTGATTCGACACGACATGGTAGAATGGGCTGTTGAGTGCAAGTTAATGCCTTCTCAGTTGGAGCAGCAAGCTTCTTCTTACCATCCAGATGTACAGGAACTTCGAATCAAACATGCAAAGGTTTTCAGTGCTATTCCACCAGGTAGACCTCCTGATAGAGGTATTGAGCATATCATTGAGCTGGATGAGGGCACGAAACCTATCATGATCACTCCTTACCGGCACCCCAAACGTTTAAAAGATGAAATTGAGAAAACTATTAAGAAACTTTTAGCTATGGGACACATTAGGCCGAGTAAGTCACCCTTTGCTTCATCAGTTGTTTTGGTGAAGAAAAAGGATGGTACACTTAGGATGTGTATTGACTACAGGATGCTCAATAGGAAGACTATAAAGAACAGGTATCCTATTCCACGGATAGATGAGTTGATAGACGAGCTTCATGGAGCTTGCTATTTCTCGAAGATTGATTTGAGAACTGGTTACCATCAGATCAGAGTCAGAGAGGAGGATATTGAGAAAACCGCATTCAGATGTCACTATGGACACTATGATTTCTTGGTTATGCCATTCGGCTTAACCAATGCTCCAGCTACATTTCAATCTACTATGAATAGGGTTTTCCATCCTCTCTTGAGGAAATTTGTATTGGTGTTCTTCGACGACATCCTGGTTTATAGCAAATCATGGGAGGAACACATTGTTCACCTAGATGAGGTATTGAGTATACTTGACAGGGAAGCCTTGTACGCCAAGGAATCCAAGTGTGCTTTAGGCATGGCTAAGCCTTTGTATCTAGGTCACATTATCAGTGGAGAGGGAGTCAATATGGATCCAGAGAAAGTTCGAGCTATTATCGATTGGCCTACACCTGAGACATTGACACAGCTCAGGGGGTTTGTAGGATTATGTGCCTTCTATCGTCGGTTTGTTAGTGGATTCTCGCGACATGCTACGCCACTAACTGATTTGACTAAGAAGGGAGCCTTTGTGTGGACACCTCTTGCACAGGTGTGCTTTGAGAAGTTCAAACTTCTTATAACTACATGTCCAGTCTTGGCTTTGCCAGATTTCACCAAACCATTTGAGCTACATTGTGATGCCAGTGGTGAGGGTATTGGTCCAGTTATCATGCAGGATCGACACCCTATTGCTTTTGAGAGCAGGAAGCTAAGAGGTCCTGAATGGAGTTACAGTATCTATGATAAGGAAATGTTGGCCATCATGCATGCCATGGCCAAATTCAGGCAATACTTGGTTGGTAGTAAATTCAGTGTTAAAACCGATCACAATAGTCTAAAACATTTTCTTGGACAGCGAGATTTGAACGAAAGGCAACAGAAATGGGTTAGCAAACTTCAGTCCTATGATTTTGACATCGCCTATGTCAAGGGCACTCAGAATGTGGTTGTTGATGCTTTATCTCGCCGTCCTCACTTGAGCTCCATTACACAGATTTCGGAGGACTGGAGACACATGATAGTAGCAGAGTATGCTAAGAATCCGTGGGCTTCTAGCATAGTGGATGGGACAGTACAGGATGACAAATACTCACTTGTGGATGATCTTATCATTTACAAAGGGAGGATATTTCTTGTCCCAGGTTCTGAGATGAGGGACATGGTATTGAGATCATTCCATGATTCTCCTATGGTAGGACATCCCGGTTACTTTAAGACCTATAGGCAGGTACGGGAGAGATTCTCTTGGAAGGGTCTCAAGTCTTTTGTTCTTCAGTATGTCAGGGAATGCCTTGTTTGTCAGCAGAACAAGCAAGAACATACATACCCTGCAGGTTTACTCTAGCCGCTTCCTATTCCTAAGAGGAAGTGGGAATGCTTGTCTATGGACTTCATCATGGGCTTGTCGAAAGCTCAAGGGAAAGACAACATTTATGTGGTAGTAGATCGGTTGACGAAGTATGCACATTTCTTCTCAATCACTACTACACACACAGCTACTCAGGTGGCGGACTTGTTTTTCCGCAAGGTATTCAGATTGCATGGATTGCCTCGGAGTATAGTCAATGACAGAGATAGCAAGTTTTTGAGTAACTTCTAGCAGGAGTTATTCAAACTTTGCGGGACAGAACTCACTCTGAGCACCAGCTATCACCCACAGACAAATGGGCAGACAGAGATAGTCAACAAATGGGTGGAGGGATACTTGAGGAATTATAGTTCAGGACAGCAGAAGGCATGGGTGAAGTGGTTATACCTTTGTGAGTATTGCTACAATACCACTCATCACATGAGTATTCAAATGACACCATACCGAGCATTATATGGATATGATGCTCCGAGCTTTCTAGATTTATTGTTGGGGGACAGTAGAGTACCCAGTGCTGGTGATCTGTTGCAGGAGAATCAGGACATTATGAGAGCACTCAGGGAGAATATTCAGAAAGCTCAAAATCAGCAAAAGCAATATGCTGATCAAAGGCAAGTGGAGCGATCTTTCGAGATCGATGATTTGGTGTATTCGATGCTACAGCCTTATAGGCAGTCCACCCTTCGTAAGAAGGACGCCAAGAAACTCAAGCCATGATACTATGGACCATTCAGGGTTGTCAGGCGTGTCGATGAAGTGGCTTATGAGTTGGATCTACCTGTGAACACTAAAGTTCACAATGTGTTCCATGTGTCGTGCCTCAAGAAGGCGTTGGGACAACAGGTGATTCCATCTATTGATTTACCACCCCTGGATGATGAGGGGAAATTGATTTTGATTCCTGAGGCCATTCTGGATTCCAGAGAGCGTCATCTTCGGAGGTGGGTTATCAAGGAATATTTGGTGAAGTGGAAAGATCTACCGACAGAGGATACTACGTGGGAGAGTGACAGTATTCTTCAGCATCCAACTTTGAGTTTGCTTGTGGGCAAGCAAATTTGGGGAGGGCAGACTGTGATGTCCCCGCTCTAGTCAGTTCTCGGGAACAGTGTGTTAGCCCTTTATTGGACCCTCGTGAGCTAGCTGGATTGGTTAGAGGGTCAATGGTACTTTCTAGAGAGCTTGGTCGTTCTCGTTTTCAGAGCTCAGTGATTGGTTCACAGCAGGTGTTAGCAGTTCAGGGGTTGACAACTTCTGACAGCACAGGAATATTTGGAGTTTTGAGAGAGTTATGGATTTTTAAGTGATTTGAGTTAATTAATTAACTTAATGCCTTATTATAAAGTCAAATTGACTTTATACATTTTATATCACTTAAATATTCTATAAAGGTGATTTAATATTTTAATCACTTAAAATATAAAAGGGCACCCAAGTATTTAAATCAAAACTATTGAAATGACTTAAATATATTTTAAAAGATTTAAAATATGAAGAAGGGCATATCTTTCTTGGAAGTCGTGCCTTTTCGCATATAAGGCATTTTGGGCAATGAGAAATTCATTCATGATTATTTCGACTTTGCCTTGGACATTTTCCTGTGCTTTCACCTGTGATCAGGTTTTTGAGCATTCTTCCATTGGAGAACAAAATCTCTTCAGTGTTGAGCACTTTTGAGACTGTGAGAGACCAGTCGAATTTGTGCAGTTTGTGAGAGCTTCATACAGAGGTTCTACTGTGCTTTATCAAAGTTTTGTTGAGTTCTTTAGCAGAGATAGGAGGGTTTGTGGAGATGGCGTCGTTCTTTCATCATGGCAGGCATTTGACATCATGGTCGTACCTTCAGAGTTGAGAGCCGGGCTTTTTGCTTGAAGTGCGTGGCTATCTGTGCAAGGGCGTTTGGGGTTTCTTGGAGAAACGCCTTCCAGTTTGAGGGTTTCTCTTCACCCTTCTAGGCATCTGGCATATACTTCTCATTTGCCTCAGTTTCAGGGCTGGATTTCACTTTATGTAGCTTCCTACACTGGATTTAGCCAGATTTCACCATCTTGGCTGGCAAACTGGACTTCATTTCTTAAATAAATAATCTGGGAGCTTTCGGGTATGTTTATGAGTTTTGAATCCATTGTTGAGCTTATTTATTACCTTTTGTAATTTCAATTCGCTTAAATTAGCTCAGATTTACATTTTATAAGCATTTATGTTGTGCGCCCCTTCTATTTCTCTCTAGAAACTCTTCTCTAAAAAACATAAAACACAATAAAGATAAATAAAAGATAGGGGTTTGAGGCTTGAGCCAGCAGGGCTCATCACACCTTAACACTCGTTCAATTTTCTTATGTCCTTCATTCTGCCTTCACCTTTGGTGATTTCTGCTTGATCTACTTCTATGAATGTCTGACAGGTCCTGTGAACATGCAGCTGGATCGATCATGAAGCTGAGAGGTAGCTGAACAAATGCCTTGTAGAAAGTAGTTGTTGAAAACCTCATCAGGTGTCTCAAAATGAAGAGTGCCCCTGGCCTGCAGGAGCGTTTTAGTTTTGATGTGCATTGATTTTCCCTACATTTGACATGCTTGAATGATTAACAATTGTTGTCTTTTGACGTGTCTCACAGGCTGACAAACAGGTTCACTACGGAGCTAAGTTGATGCTGGAGGGATTACTCGAAGATGGGCTTGTTCAACAACTTACATCTAGACCATCTAATTCAAGGGCGCCCCTGGTCAGCAAGGGCGCCTTTCCTCATGTTTGACTGCCATTTTGATGGTACTTGTATTATAGCCTCTCCTAACTTCGCTTGCGTTCACCGTTGATTGATGAATCAGATGACTTAACTCGACGATGAGTTGGAAAGCCAACAGGAACACAAAGAAGACGAACCTTGGTGAAGGTTGATGACTGTTTTTGATCAGCTAAATTCAAGGGAGCCTTTCTTCAACAGGGGCGCCTTTTAGGTGCAAGTTCATCATTTGCTTTGAAAAACTTTATCTCTTCATGCTTCACGTTCGCCGTGCATCATGACTGTCTTGAGCATTGTTGTTGACAATGTAGACGTGTGCACCTTGCAATCACCTTCATCATGCTGCGTGTATGGGTGTTTGGAAAAATGACTAAGGCATTCAACTACACAGCCTCCTTGGTAGCAAGACATTCATTTTCCAGACTTAGGCGATTTTCAGCATTTTTCACTTTTGAAAATCCCCTTCATCGTGGAGCATATTTCCGGGCATTTTCGCCATGGATTCCTCGTTGAAGCTTTTGAAGCTTAGATTTCGCCACCTGGTACTAGCCATTTTGCCATTAATGGCTACGGAGGTCCTAGCTTTCTTCCTGAAAAATGAAAATAGACCCACCAGAGTAAAACATACCTTTTGATGATTTTGACTTGACCAATGTGATTGTGAAGTCAATTCATCCTATCAAAATCATTTTCAATGAATTCTGGCAAGGTCCTATTTCAAGGGTTTTCCCTAAAAAGAGGGGTAGGAAACCCTAATTTTCAGAATTTTGAACACATGTTCCTTGACATAAACCCACAAAAACTTTACCTTTTGTTTGACCTAAACATACTTTTGGCAACATTTTTACATGACTTAGATCATTTTAACAAAAGTGTCTCTTAAAAGCAAAAATTTATTTTGGGTACAACACCTACCATGATTGGTTAATGGAAAAAAGTCTATAGATTAGATTTAGATTTAAGTTGTTGTTCATCATTTCATAAATGTTAATAGTTCATTTATTCTTAAGTTCAATATCTATTATATGATTTGCCATGGAATATTATTCATTGTGTAATGGTCACTTAAGGCAAATTCAGGCATACGTCAAGTAGGGGACATTACAATTCAGCTTGAACCAAGTTCAATCTCGATTATTCTCCTAATTTCCTTTCTTGCATGTGATCCTTTGAGCATTCAAAGGCCCTATGGCCCTCTTCACCACACCTAAAACAAACAAAATGTCTTCGTTGGTTTTCCCAGCCTCTACCACCACTGTAACCTCTACCTCTTTGAAACCCTTTTCCTCTTTGTTGACTTGGAGGATTTTTTCAAGTATCTTCTTGTTTCTCTACTCCTTGGGATGCTTCTCCCCTACAATAAATCAAACCACCTCACAAAGGAGATGGCATACCCCTCCTTGCTCCTCTATTCATTTGAAAATATTGTCTACTTTGTTTTTCTTCTGCCTTTAAAGCTAACCCATATGCCTCTTCCATACTACTAGCCCGATGCATGCTCAATTCATCTTGAATAGGAAAATTAAGACCATTTACATACCTCACAACCATTTGTTCATCAGTTTCTCGATGCTCCGTGTGAATGGATAATTTATAAAAGTCATTTGTATAATCTTCAATGGATAGATTTTGTTTCAAATTCTAAAACCTATGGATAGGAAGAAATTTCTCTCACAAATTCTTCTCCATCTTGTTCAAGGTCTTAATTTCATTCTTTCCTTTTCTGATTCTCTCCTACAAATGATCCCACCAAGTCATTACAAGACCCTTTAACTTGGTGCATGCAAATTTTACCTTCTTTACCTCTGTCATAGGCTTCCATTCAAATAATTTTCCCATATCATTCAACCAATCTATTAGCTCCTTTGGTTTAAGGCTACCTGCATACTCTGAAACTTCAATTTTGATCCCTTCATTTTCCCTTCTAATGCTCTAAGCATCCTCTCTTCAAAAGTCATGCGTTCTAATTGTTCTTCTTCTTTTGGTTCTACATGTTGATCTGCACCTCCTTGGCTTATTTCTTCATCAAGATCATCTCCTCTTTGTCTCAATCTTTGATTTGCCATCATGCCTGCAAGATCTGCTACTTGCTTTTGTAGGATTTGCATATCTCTATGCATTTGTGCAAGACCTCCTCTTCCTCTTCCTCTCCTAGCCATCTTCCCGCTCTGATACCAAATGATGGAGCCAAACTAAAGAGCAAAATCAACCATTAACATCCAAAGAATTAGATACTGAGACTCAAGAAATAAAATTAGTGTTTTCTTCATTACTCTGCCTTTATCTCTCCTTCTACAACTAAAAGAAAAAACCTTATACCTACGAAAACCCAAAATTACCTTTTTTGGCAGTTTTTGACAACTTTCTTAATTTGCCATTTTTTGGTAATTTTGCATACACATCCATTTAACCACGGAAAAATTATCTTCCTACCACTACAATGACACTATTTATCAACTTAGAAATCAAATTAGAACACTATGAGTTCAAAAATATTTACAAAAAACAATTTTAGAAAATCCCAAAAAATAACTAAAAGCCAATTTTGAGGCCCCAAATGAAAGAATTTGGTCCTAAAAAACCCTGAAACAAAGTCCAAATTCATTTGGCATTCCAATCAACTACTCAAGATGCACCTCCACGTAAAATTTCAGCCCAAACGGAATTCCGAGTCAAAATTTATGACCTTTGGAAGTCCTTGCATCACTATCAAACCTTTGAATTCCCATTTGAGTGGTGAAGTGAACAAAGTATCAAAATGAATATGTTTGGAAGTTGCTAATATGTCTCGATATCAATGCTAAACTATAATTGAAAGTGATAAATGGGATCAAGTACCATGCAAAATTCGGGTACAATAACCATAGATGAATGACTCTCAATGTGGATGTAAGACCTGAACCAATGTGAATCAAGATGTGTCAAGATAGAAGCATGATAAGGCAAAGTGTAATGTCCCCCTTTTTGGCGTGATCTTATTTGATGGTGGTTAGCCTATTACTCAAACTCTTGTAGGCTAACAGGATCTAGTTAGAGGGTCAATGGTACTTTCTGGAGAGCTTGGTCGTTCTCGTTTTTAGAGCTCAGTGATTGGTTCACAACAGGCGTTAGCAATTCAGGGGTTGACAGCTTCTGACGGCACGGGAATATTTGGAGTTTTGAGAGAGTTATGGATTTTTAAATGATTTGAGTTAATTAATTAACTTAATGCCTTATTATAAAGTCAAATTGACTTTATACATTTTATATCACTTAAATATTCTATAAAGGTGATTTAATATTTTAATCACTTAAAATATAAAAGGGCGCCCAAGTATTTAAGTCAAAACTATTGAAATGACTTAAATATATTTTAAAAGATTTAAAATATGAAGAAGGGCGTATCTTTCTTGGAAGTCGTGCCTTTTTGCATATAAGGCATTTTGGCAATGAGAAATTCATCTATTGAATATTTTGACTTTGGCTTGTACATTTTCCTGTGCTTTCACCTGTGATCAGGTTTTTGAGCATTCTTCCATTGGAGAACAAAATCTCTTCAGTGTTGAGCACTTTTGAGACTGTGAGAGACCAGTCGAATTTGTGCAGTTTGTGAGAGCTTCATACAGAGGTTCTACTGTGCTTTATCAAAGTTTTGTTGAGTTTTTTATCAGAGACAGGAGGGTTTGTGGAGATGGCATCCTTCTTTCATCATGGTAGGCATTTGACATCATGGTCGTACCTTCAGAGTTGAGAGTTGGGCTTCTTGCTTGAAGTGCGTGGCTCACTGTGCAAGGGCGTTTTGGGGTTTCTTGGAGAAACGCCTTCCAGTTTGAGGGTTTCTCTTCACCCTTCTATGCGTCTAGCATACACTTCTCATTTGCCTCAGTTTCAGGGCTGGATTTCACCTTCTGTAGCTTCCTACACTAGATTTAGCCAAATTGCAACATCTTGGCTGGCAAACTGGACTTCATTTCTTAAATAAATAATCTGGGAGCTTTCGGGTATGTTTATGAGTTTTGAATCCATTGTTGAGCTTATTTATTACCTTCTGTAATTTCAGTTTGCTTAAATTAGCTCAGATTTACATTTTATAAGCATTTATGCTGTGGGCCTCTTCTATTTCTCTCTAGAAACTCTTCTCTAAAAACGTAAAAACACAATAAAGATAAATAAAAGACAGGGGTTTGAGGTTTGAGCCAGCAGGGCTCATCACACAAAGAACAAATTGGTGAGTCAAAATTCGCCCATATCCAAAATAGGAGATGCAACTCAATGTAAGCTTTCATCAAAAGAAGACAAATGTCCTCAATGCTATCAACAAGATCCTAAATATGGAATTCTACAAACAAAGGATAGATGTCAAATAAGTAGACATCCCGATGATCAAGAAGTGTGAAATTGCTGAAGAATCATTGGAGCCCTTGCTAAAGCAACTCAAAAGTGTAAACAAAAGGTGAAATCACAATGCATGTCATGTGGCTACAACTCATTCCACAATATGTCCACCTCAAATGCTTGAGTAAGAACAAATTGCAAAGTTGCCAATGCTAGAGGTGGAGGAGGATGTTAAAACTGGTAGAGCAATAAAACTGAAATTGCAAACTACACCATGATTGCACAAAAAACATAAAATGATATATTTGATTTCATTAAGATGATTTTACATTGTTGCACATTAGGCTTTTTAAAGCTTTACATTCCCATGTCAAACTAAGTACGGGAATAACTCCCAAAACTAATTAATGATGTAATAATCTCCAAAAATCCCCCCCCCCCCTTATTACATCTATCCGAACAAAGGGTAGAACATTGCAAGAGTTGATCACAGCAACCCTTCTAAAGAATTTATTGAAGCATCTCTCCACCAATTCTCCTCGTTCACCCAGGAAACAACAAACTGAACATATCAATGGATCTCTTGACTGTCAAACCTACAAGATACCTGTGAATCGAGATATACTCCATTATCCAAATGTATGCTACTCCTATGAATCAAGACAAACTCCATTATCCACAAGAAAAGACACCAACCAACTGTGAATTGAAACTTACTCAACTATCCATAGTAGCAAAACCACCAACCAACTGTGAAGCGAGATTAACTCAATTATCCACAGTAACACTCCTCCATTTGTGGATCGAGACTTAATCAATTATCCACAAACACATATCTGCAAAACTATGGATCAAGACAGACTCAATTATCCATAGGTACCACTCACCAAATCTGCAGATCAAGACATACTCAATTATCTGCAAACCAAACAAAGATATCATGCCCCCCCTTGCTCCATGAAGGGACTCAAGATGAAAGATGAAACTGGTGCTTCTCATGTTGTATATCATCTCTGAGCGAGAAGCTAACTCGAGATGACAAAAGTCCTCCAACCTCCATTTTCTCCAACCTCCAACAAAAGGTGCACTTATTTTTTAAGCTTGATGGGTTCTTTGCCTATTTTATTTGCCATCATCTTTAACATCCGCTTCATAACCTTGTTTAATTTTTCTCTTTTCATGTCTTGTGCAGCATTTGGCATCAAATAAAATGTAGTCCAGGACACCATGTGCCACCAAATAGTCAAAGTTTAACGGTCTTGTTTCTTTGAGGATTGCACACAATGCAAAATAAAAGCCATATGTAGAAATTGAAGATGTCGGATTAAATCGATAATGCACTCTTATAATGGTTTTACAAAATATGACCAAATTAATCTTATAACACTTTATTTCCTTATCACTCCAATTACAATAGTTTCAAAAACTCAGAAATTGTTAAACACGATAGTTAATGCCTCAAATTTTGATATCATTGCTCTTATCAACTATGCATCAATTGATAATGTTTACCTCAAAATAGAACAAGACTTTTGATTAAACTTTAGGGTTTATTTTGCAAATCTTTTCCTTCACACAGCCATTTCCTCTAGCTTTTATGACACACCTTTATGTATAGAGTTGGAACAAAATGCCTATCGTATTCAAACCCTCACCATTCAAATCCCAATGGATGAATTCACGACCAGAACAAAGACTTGGTGGATTCAAAAATACTAGATGACACTATGCTTGGCAATTGTTGAAAGACAAAAGACATGCAATAATAGTTACAAGAAAAAAAGTAATATTAGATACCTCCTTATGCCTTATGCCCCCACATCTTTATGCACTAACTGAATATACAAAATGACCTGCCAACTATCACAGGCAGCACTGCACTTTCTTCTCCTTGGTACACATCATGTATGTGCCTTAATAGAGATTATTTCATTCAATGGCGGCCTTTTGCAACTCAAAGAATTCTTCACATCACTCGACTTCAATTCCAACTCTCCAAACTTCTCAAGCTAGTTTGGCTCTTCTTCCTGTGCAATCTTGATGTGTAACGCCTTTCTCATGCAAATACCACACCTCCTCACAACAACTACACGATCTTCACGCCATTCTCTTTCCACAAATATTAGATGCCTTTATTTTTTTGCAGATTTAAACACATAGGTAAGTGATTCATAGTGCTCCAACACCATGTTAAAAATGTTAAGAGCAATAAAACAGAAATTGCAAACTACACCATGATTGCACAGAAAACATCAAATGATATATTTGATTTCATCAGGATTTTACATTTCTGCACATTAGGCTTTTTAAAGCTTTACATTCCCATACCAACCTAACTATGAAAATAACGCCCAAAACTAACTAATGATGTAATAATTTCCAACAGAGGAGAAGGATCATCAAGGAAAGTTTCTTCATTATCACAACATTTTAAGACCTTCCCAATAAGCAAGCTCCTCTCCTGCATCATTATTACAGGGTGGATTCTTAGAATCATCAAGGGATAGAAGATAGCCCATAGCAGGATCATCCAGGAATGGAGAATCTCCATGCAACTTCCAAACTTTGGTCCAAATAGAGCAAGACCATTCAATGTATGATATAGTCCACATTGTGTGGTCAACACTAGAACTAATTAATCCTAGAACTTGATTACTCTTGTTAGCACATACTTGCATCCACCAATAAGTACCCAGTTCAAAAACAAGCCCATGGAGATGGGGCAAGAGGCGAATCTATCTAGAGTGCTTCAAGATTTTGTCTTGCAAAGACTTATAGTTCCATCTATTCAAGATGACAAAAAGATGAATTAAAATACTCATTCTTGACTTAAATAGATTTTCCAAATTAGATTTGTAGAAGATTTGGAACTTTATATTACTCCATCAGGTACAAAATGCCCATGTGTAAGCCTCCCAAGACAAATATATGAAATGGCATTTTATAATTGAATGTGTTTGCATTAGCACCCCCAAAAAAAAATTTAGCTCAATTAAGACAACCTTAGAAAGTATAGTTTGTGGCATCTTATAAATTAGTGTGTTTTACAAATCAAGCTATCCAAGTGTTTTACAAAGCTGAAAGTATAGCCTCAATGCAAAATTAGATCAAACAAATGGCACCACTATGTAGAACTCAAAAAATCCTACAGTTTTAAAAAAAGGCTAGTTGATAGGAGTCCATATGAGAAAGCTATGGGCATTTGAAGTTGCAAAACAAGAAGAAGACAACTAAATATATGAGAAACTATTGTTTTCTAAAAAAGCAAGCATTATGAGAAAAAAACCTATAATACCACAGTTAAGTACTCAAAAAATTGAGTCATTCAAAAGACATCGCTCAAAAAAATACCACTGTGTGAGCAAGTTAGAGGCCTCTAAAATTGACCTCCAAGATTGAAATCTAGATGGAGAGGGGTGATTGCTACTAGTGGCAAGTTAGTAACCTGTGGACAATGGGCAGGCAATGCTACAAGAGGTGGCACTTAGGCAACACACAGGTGATCAGTGGACAAAGGAGTGGCAGAGCACTAGCTAGTGACAAGTCAATTTGAAAAGAGTGAGACAAAGCTGAAAGTCTAGCCTTGATGTAAAATTCCAATGACGTGTCAATTTCAAAAGAGTGAGACAGCTTAAAGTATAGCCTCAATGCAAAATCAGATCAAACAAATGACACCACTGTGTAGTACTTAAACATTCCCGCACTTTTTAAAAAAATCAACGTAGAGGGGGGACTGCTACTAGTGGCAAGCTAGTTACCTATGGAGGATGGACAGGCAGTGCTACAAGAAATGGCACTTGGATGGGACACAAGTGATTAGTGGACAAAGCAGTGGCCAAGAGCTAGCTAGTGGCACTATGGCACCTAATAGGTGGAACTCCACTAGTGAGCCGCATGGGCAACAAACGAGTGGTGGGGAGAAGGCAATTGGGTATAGGGCAAAAGGCAGACAAAATTCTTTGAATGTTGATCACTGAAATTTAGTGAGGATGCTGAAAATTTTCAAAAGGGGGTCAGTAAACCCTCATACCCCATTTTACAATAGCACACTATGCATTTTTTAAACCAAAAACAAATTGCTTCTGATTTTTTTTAATAGAACACAAAATATTTACAAAAGTGCAAGGAAAAAAAAAATCAAACCTATGCAGGCAGGCCAGGACCAAACGAGCTATAAAAAAAAATTATTTTCCTTCCAACTACTACAATTTTTATGAATTAAATTAATTAATAGTCAATTTGTAGGTTTTGGACCACTTTGAACACAATGGTGAGGACCATTGTGGACCAAAATGCTCAAAAAACCAAGCTTCCTGCAAAATGTCCAATCAAACCCTCCGAGAAATTATATGTAAGTTGACTTCACGATATCTAATTTGAAATATACTACGTACCAATTGCACACAATGACGAAATTATAATGCAATATACTATGCACCAATTGCACACAATGATGGAAATATACCATTCACAGAATTGCATACACGGGAGAATATGGTAACACAGATTAAATGATTGCACACAGAACTAGAAAGACCCCCGTATAGCAGATTTCAGGAAAAGTATAGCAGACCCGATAACATTAATCGCAGAAGAACTAATTGCCACTAATATTAACAGCAGCACTGAAACTAGATGTGCACAGTAATGTTAAACAGATTACATATCTCTTCGCATTCAGATTTATCAACAAACACATATAAATCCCTGGCAGAATTATCTCCGCTGAATTACTCACGTGAGAGAATGGCTTACAGTAATCAATATGCAATGTCGGTATGAAGCCAATGTACAGTTACTTATGGCTTGGAGTCGACACAAGAGAACGCACGAAGGATAGACCAGTCGGCCTTGACAGGGTGGAATGTAACAAGGTGTCAATTCAAATTGTAAGGGTCTGATGATGCGATCCGTATATGGCCACGCCTCCCTAGATGAAGCTGGTCGATTGAGATGCTCAGATGGATGTGTGCGGCCTGAGTGGTTGATAGCTGGCGCTATGTTCAATGCCTTTAGCAAGTGGCGCCTCACCTAGTGTATGAAGCCTCATTGTGTATGAGTGTGCTACCGCGATTAGTAGGCTTGAGACGGAAGCCTGTGGCGCAAGCCAAATGGCTCCACCACGCAAGATCACCAACTATCACTTGATTTGGTGCAAGCAAATCTAAAACAAACAAACAAGATATTAGACCAAGCAATACTCCAAATAGCGAACATGCAAATCACAATTGCAAGGAGAGGTTTTCATCTCACCCTGATGCAAAATGGCAAAGGTTTCCGTCTCTGTCAATTCTTCATGACTCTTCGTCCAATCGTGATACCTTTCTTAAACAAAATAACTGAGCATAAAAATGCTACTAACATTGCCTCCCCAACTAGGTCAGCCAGGATCAAAGATTGATATTATTATTTAAAAATTATTAAAATTATTATCAAAAATTATTAATATTATTATTATATTATTAATATTATTATTATATTATTAATATTATTATTATATTATTAATAATATTTAAAAATCAGATTAGTGTTAAGAAACACTATTCCCGCCCAAATTTGAATTTTGGGACCAATCAAAGTTCAGGGACATGACATAATTCAAATCAAATGAAAACCTAACCTAGCTAATTTGATCTTTTTGAAAGCAATGAGATGGTTAATTTCTTCCCTAGAGACCTCTTACAATAGATGATCTAAGATCATTGAAAATTACAAGACTACAAACCTAGGTCAAAAAAGCAAAAGCTATATCTCAAATGAATGAAATGACACCTAAACTATTCTGCTGTGATACCATGTTAGATTTAATAATGAACTTGCAATAATAGATCTACCCTAGGAACAAAACAACATTACGGTAACGTAAATTCAAGAGCAAACCAAAGGAGAATAACAGCATTCCAATTCAAGATAGAAATCATTGGAAATGAACTACATATATAGACTTTGAGATGCCCAAGTCAGGATAACAAATGTCCCAAAGAAGTTGTGGTTCCAAGTGAGCTCAACTTGATGAGGAGGGGTGGCACCTAACTACCTTCAATCAAGGAGCAAATGGGATAGAAATCATTGGAAATGAACTACATATATAGACTTTGAGATGCCCAAGTCAGGATAACAAATGTCCCAAAGAAGTTGTGGTTCCAAGTGAGCTCAACTTGATGAGGAGGGGTGGCACCTAACTACCTTCAATCAAGGAGCAAATGGGGTAGAAGTAGCACAAGTCTTCCATCACTCAAGGAGTTGAAATGGTCTTTTCCTAGTTTTCTTTTGTAAATAAAATAAAATACCTAAGTAAACCTAAATATAAGGAGCAATATATAATTACACTAGCATTGGTAGTAGCTGACATATTTTATGCCACCCTTGGATGCACATAATTTATATCCGATCAGAGAGATCCAATGTGTGCATCCTGTTGAAATCCATGATTATTTTTGATGAATCTAGGTCTTTGAGGTTTTGACTCCTCTATTGTGTCTGATTAGGGTTTTGAATTGCATGTAGGGTTTAAACCCTCCTAAACCCTAGTGCTTTTGCCTTGTCACTTTTGTTCTATTCACTCATTGACCTTTTGTACCTAGTCACTGGTTGGCTAAGTTACAACTTATGTCTTAGGTGGTCATGTTTTTACTGGCCCCTTTAGCCGTCCTAGAAAATGATTTTTGCCCAAGTCTTATTTACCTAAGCGCGGCCCCCTTTTATGAACAACTTTTAGGCACGTGCTAATTACCGCCGCTTAAATCTATGTATCGCCCATTGCTAAAACCTTACTTTCATCGGCTTTATTTCCACGATGAGCGATGAATTCATTTCCTTTGCGTCCCTGGTCGCTATAATCATTTGGCCTTTGTATTTCATTCTCACGATGAGCGATGAGGGGCTGAGATTAAACAACGAACATCCAATGGTTGAGGTTGCATCGCACCCTTACTTCACATCGTTGTTGTGAAGCAAGGTAGTGGAGTGGTTTGCACAATGCGCGATGGGCAGCAAGATCTCTTCATCGAGGAGACAATACGATATAGAAGGGAGTTGTTTTGCAGTCCCTTCAACATTCCAATGGAAAAGTGTATGACATCAGCATGGACAAGTGGCAGTTGCCCACTATCCCGCAGTGATGTGGTGGGCCCGAGGTTTTGTTTTGCTTTGTACGGTTTCAATGGCTCAAATTCAATGAAGAAGATCTAACAGTCATTGCATGCATCATTCACATCACTGTTATGATTGATGCCGCCCAAGTGCTTTGCGCAATGGTTTTGTTTGTCGCAATGAGATCGTCAATGGTTCAAATTTGAAGGGCAAGCATTTGACGATCATCACGAGGGTTTTTCACATCGCAGTTTGGAAGCATAAAGCATGGAGCCTTTCTACGATAAGCGATGAGGGTATTAATGGAGCTATATCAAGGAGACAATAAAATGTTGGCAGGACCTTGAGGCTTGCCCCTTCGACTTTTCGATGGACGGTAGGATCTCTTTATTGAAGAGAATGATGGATATCGGTGGTACGTTGACGATGGTCCCTTCGACATCTCGATAGGATGATGACGACAACAAATGGCAAATGTTGAGGCGATATGCGTTACAGTGGGGCCCGTTTCTTTGGTTGCTACTATGTGAGATGAAGATCAACAATTGTGATTTAGACTTTGCTCGATGTTCGATCTGAGCCCTTCATCTCCAATCTGATGGTCCACATTCAAACTTCAACAGCTAATTGATCCTATTCGCGGCAGAATTGTTGTAGTTATTGTCTCAGTGACATTCCCAGCTACCAGATCAAATTTGATCGACTATGGCTCGATTTTTTACACCTTTTCAACGCTGCTTTTCAAAATTGGATGGCACCATTACTCTCCGATGTGTTGCAGAGGCCACATCTCTCCTGTCAAGATACGTTGGTCTGATATTTTGCTACAGATTTCATGGGCGTCCATCCCTGCATTCATATGAGTCATCATTCTAGGGCTTGTTCAAGTTGTTAGAGCCTTTATGGCTAGTTATGTTGCTCTATAATGAGAGCAATTCGGATCATTTTTAATTTGATCGAATATATCTTCCTGCAAACCCTGGTTAGGTTAGGGTTAGGGTTTTGAATTCAATCCTCAATTATGCCTGAACTATAAAGGCAATGTTTGTATCTTTTTTAAGGATTCTTCCTCTGGCCCCTCTGGGATTTTTCTTTTGCAGACCTGCAACTCTTGCATTCTGCCATTGTAAAGGTTACTTCAAGCTTTATGTCAATAAAATTCAACTATTATCACCATTACCTCTTGCATGTTTGAGTAAAATTCATTTGCCTTCTTATCTGAGTGGGTGTTTTAGTTGTTTCTTTAACATATTATGCTATTCTGAAGTAGGAAGGAACAAACTCTAAATTCGATGCATCACCTTCTTTCACATTTCATGTCTCCTTCTACCCCTTTTCCCTTGTGATCTGTTAGAGTAGGTTAGCATTAGGACTTTCATGTGCTAGATTGGGCGAACACATTTGCACTTAGTTTGGAAAAGGAAGCCGACCTTCTCCAAAGACTTGACCTCATCTTGCAAGGTCCCACACCTTGAGGTTATTTCAATTGTGTCATTAGAACAATGAACTCTTATTCAGTAGGGTGCAGTTTTATGTGACAACAGTAGTTAGGACAAGAAGATATTAGTAAGCCTCACATTATCACATAGATGATTAGATCTAAATTGGTAAATTCAATTTGTTGCACTGCTGATCTGCTGGTTAAATTCAATTGGTAAGAAGGCAGGAAGAAGGATTTCAAAGATGCTTGAAATGACTAAGGAACTCTAAAATTCCCAACCATTTCTCTGGATTGGATCCATTATTTTTTTAAATGTGATTGAAAAGAGGCACTCTTGCAATAACTGAAGAGAGCCAGTTTGTCATGTTCCCGTCCCTGATTGAGACCTATTTTCAAATTGGAGGGAAAACAATGTTTTTAAACACTCCATTTGAATTTAATACATATTTAAAAATAATATTAAATAAATTTAAATTATTAATAATAACATTAAATTTAAATAAAACTTTATCTTGGATCTGGCTGACCCAATTGGGGAGGTGATATTGATTTCATATATATCTGAGCATTTTGGTTTAATATAATTATCATGGATTGGACGAATAATCGTCGGGCTTCTGGGAGACGAAACCCCTGTAGATCCCCTCCAAGGTGGGACGAAATCCTCGCTTTGTGATTATTAGTTCCATCCCATTTCCACCATCTCCATTTACGATTTCTTGCAAATAAAGGTGCGAATGAAGTGGAAGCAACTACCTGTCGATCAATCAAGTCTCCTGACCATCATTATTCCAACCGCCAATACTTCCAAATCGGGCTACCACGAATATCCGAGGCCTCTTGCGTAGTGAGTGGGAGTCAAGCAATCACAAGTCGAGGTTGCAATCTCTTTCTAGCGCTACCATTTGGGGATTACTGATAACTGAAGTCGAGTGTTATTTGGTGGCTGATTGGGCACCACTGTAAGGGCACCGTCCCTTCCTTTATCACCCATCCCAACTGATTCTTGGCACCGCTCATTGACTTCTGCAAGCACCATTTATCGAATTGTTGGCAGACAATCGACATAGTAGCGAATCAGTGCATTTGGTGTGGAGGAGTCTTTCCTACGATTGAGGACTCCGTTCAATATAACTACCAGAGATACTGTGTGAGTAGCAGGGAGATTATATCTTATATCAAGCAAGTATGTAGTGTGTCTCTCTGATTTACAATCGAGAGACTACAATATTATTTTGTGGATCTGTAAGTGAATTTGTTACTGATCCGAATGTTAGTTATCCAATGGTCCAATCTCTATTAATGTGCATAACCAGTGAGGGGCATTTTACATTGGCATCATATCGATAGTGTATCTTCTTCACTGACTAATCGCTGCAATTCCATACGTACACCTATAAGAATTGATATCCAGAGATATGTTGCATCTATTGCTGCCATACTTGTGTTGTTAGCATATTTGGTTCACTATATTGTTTGCATGGCATGGATCTCCATTGTTAGTTGCTTGAATAAAGTCTGAGATTAGTGTTGATCGCTACTGGTATTTTCTAGTGGTCGGAATCCTAATTTTATCTGAATGTATTCCTGGGTGCCTGTGTTATTATCATCTGTGGATCTATAATTGCTATCACTGGGTGTATCTTGCTTCATTGATTAAGATAAATTGGACTTCCATACATCCTATATTTTGCTGTTGTACATATTTTGCTAGGTGTCTTAACAGCTACCCTTAGTGCCACTTCCAAAATTCAAATGAGCTGATACTTGCGATCTAGAATGCTCTATATGTATTGTGAACTCAAAATTTCCCCATGAATTCTTCCTAGGTGACAATTAAACACATATTTTGATGTGTCATGAACTTTTACTTCTTCCATAGAATTGGATTTTTTAACTTATTATACTAAAGTAGAAATGGTGTAACTAAACAATATAATGTTTTATATACTCTTACAAGGCAGCCCCTTAATAATTTGTACTTCGGTCCTTTGGATTTATTGTGGCATTACAAGATCAGTGTGTGAATGAGTTAGCATTGGAAATGATGGCATCGGAAGCAAGAAGTATCAATGACACCCACATATATTTAATGTATAAATACTCACAAAGCTATCTTCATTATACAAAGCTACATATAGCTAAATACTTTCTCCCTCATGAAATAGTGATTTCTGTTTTTTCTCTACAAGAACCTGATTTTCAGAAGCTTTTATGAAGGGCAATTTTTCTCAATGTATAACATCCTAAATTCTGAAGTAAACAAGACTGTGGACTTGATTTATAAGAGTGGAAATTAAATTGATGACTAATTTCCAGTAGAAAAGAAACCAGTCTGCTATTAAAAATGAGTATTTGAATAAGGATCTGTACAAAGAGCAGTGTACCCCAGGGATGCATCCCCACAGTGTTACCTGTGTTTCCCCATTCACAGACATTTGGAGATGGGGTAATGAGGGATTAGAACAGAGTGTCCATTCCCTGTCCTAAATTTGATAAAAGTCTGAGGAACATCCCCAGGACATTTAACCTGATGTCCCCCTTTCGCTGCACCATTTTGGGGATGGCCTGCTGTCCCCAAAGTCCCTGTGATGTCCCAGGGATGCTTGGACATCCCCCAACTGTCAAACTCAAGCTCTCATTAAAAAAAATTTAATAAGTGCATTAAAATTTGCTATTCACTCTCTCAACCCCACTGTGGCCTGCCACCCCCAGATCCCCCTCTAGTTATAAAAAACAATAATAAAAAAATAGCTTTGTGCTGCACCTGATGGAAAATGGTGTCTTTTACCCAAGTATTTCCCGAATAAATTTAATTCCATTTATACTTTTGGTTTGCCAAGTCAATTCCGATCCAACTAATGCTAATATGATATAAACCAGTTTGATTCATCGTAAACATTCACTGTTTGACAATTGATGTTGAATTATCACTTTCAGCTGTGTTCTCAATTCTGTATATAATTTTGTACATTTTGTGCAAATTATAGTTATTCTTAAATATTTTATGTATATACTTGAAAAAAATTATTAGCTGTCCCCCCACTGTCACCAAAATCTTGGAATTTATTTGCCGTGTCCCCCATCCCATAAACTTAGAGAAACACTGACAAAGAGCAATCCAGCCTGGGCCCTGAATACCAGTTTCCTAGTGACTATAGTGTCCATGCATGTATGAAATTGTATGAATTGCACATATGTATGTAACGAGTACCTGGCCTCCAGACAAAAGCACAACTGCGAGCTTGCCCTCACAAATGGCCTTCAGTCCCATTTTCCACCACCTTTCCCTTTCTTCTGGTGTCCTTTCCTGAACAGTGGAGACACTTGCCTCCGGAACTGGTTCTGGACTTGGTAAAAGCCGATCTTCACAAAACAAAGTTAACGGTTAGTATTTACCTATATTTAAATAAGCATAGACGTGCAGCATAATGTCCTGCAGAAGTAAAATCCATGAAAGTGCAAATCCTTATTGAAATAGGACACCAATTCCAAATTCCCCCAAACATTATAACGGTAAAGGTCAAGGTGAAGTTTGGGTCATTGCCAAACAAGACACATATTTGATGTATGACACCTCCACAAGGGGATCATTTTCCATTTATATATTGTTCAAACCTTGTACTCTTAGATTTTGAATTGTAACCAGGCTTAGTAGTAGATCTATGTGAAGCAAACTATACAGAACTCACCTCGCACAAGAAAAGATTGTTTGATAATTCGATCCACTCGAGGAAGATCCAGACTCTGCATAAAAAATGACGGTATATGACAATAAGTTCTACAATAATGGTATGGCATGGGCACAGTTGAGACACAACAAACATGAAAGCTAGTTTTCTCCCATTCAATGAGGCTCAATACTGCGGCTTATAGAATATTTTTAGATATTAATTTCCAAAGGAGGCCAATTTAAAGTAGACAAAGGCAACGCCTATTGCATAGAAAAGCAAAGCACGAATAAACTGTACAAAATAAAACTGCAGCGCAATTCATTAATTTCAAGGCTGGGACAAAATTAAGGACTATAAATGGCACGTCAAAATCTGAAGCAAATCAACCGAATTGAAGAGCTGCTATCAGCAACTCGAGAATTCACAACGATAAGAAGATCATTTCATAACGACGTTTTAGTGAAAAGTAACAATATTTTTTACTGGATCTACTCTCAGTGTATTGCAACAAACTGTAGAACCGGAAAATATTCAAATCCCGCTAAAGAGGAGAGGACATAATAAAACAAAACAAGAGAAAATCAAACCACTGCTATAGTCTGAGACGTGCAAATTGAATGGAAAGCCAGCATAAAAATTTACAAAAATCGAAAAACCTCGAGGTCTTTAATCAAAAGCTGGCGCTCTTCGGGATTGAGCTCCTTCCACAATGCCAGGGTTTGTTCTTGACGAAAATCCTTGAGCCGCTCCACCAAAGCCTGCAGCGGGGCCATTTCCTCATTCCCGGCTTCCCCCATTATCGACTCTTACAGATTGAAAAATCTCGTGGCCTTTAAACCCTTAAAGTGTTCACCAGATTCTATGTAAGCAAGGTCTCGATCCTGCAATATATATTGCGAATCGCATCTGTTAATGGCATTGAATTATTTTCTTGTAGTTGTCGTTGTTGCGGGAGTGAGTTTTGCTGTCCGAGATGTGAAAGCCCGAATAAATCGATTTGTTCCTTTGTTTTCTCTAAGTGGGCGGAATAAATGTCTAATTACTTAATATTTAAGGGCTGTCTGCTGAGGTTTTTTAAGAAAAAATAAAGCTATGAGCTGGCCATGCGACCAGATCCTCCTCGCAATGAATTCATTCAAGTTGTTTTAAGTATTTTGGGATTTGATTGAAAGTTTCATTTGAATCGTTGAAGTGCAAGGTGGACCTCATGGGGGACAAGTTACAGTTATTGGGTTGGTAGGTCTGTCATGATTTTTTTCTTCTTATAGAAGTTTGAATGAGTGTTTGTGTTAGTAGGTATTTCATGATTTTAGTTTTGTTTGTCTAGAAAGTTTTGAGTGTGAGTGTGTTGGTAGTTATTTGTTAGTTGATTTTTCATAATTTTTAGTTCTTTTTAGTGAAGTCCGAGAGAGTGTGTTTGTGTTGGTAGTTATTGGGTTTGTTGAGTTTTTAAAAAAAAAATTATAATGTTTTTTTAATTTGATTATTTGGTTTAAAGATATAAATAAATATAATAAAAAATGTTTAGTTTTAATGTAAAGAGAAATAGGACAAGTGTCACATAGTGGGAGTATCTGTAGTAGTAATAACAAGTGTCATTTGATGGGAGTACTTTCCTTTGTAGTATGGTAATAATTTTTATTTTGTTGATTTAGAGGGAGGTAAATAATATGTTATTTAGTTGATAGATGAGGTGGAATGGCAGCCATTTAGAGGTAAAGCTAATAATAGTTTGAAATGATTAGAATCTTGCAAGATTAATATGTTCAAATGTTACATGGACCATGAATTTATAGTTGTTAGGTTTGATCTTGACCGTAATATCAAACTATTTAAACTATTTAAATGTAATATCATAAAAGAATTATATATATATATATATTGTTTAATAAAATAATAAAATAAATATGATATACACAAAAAGATTAAGGATTTTATGAGATTAAAATAATTATCTTTTTAATTTAAAAATAGATATAAATTAATATTAGTGATTTAGTTTTTTTTTTTTAAAGGGGGTAAAAACTTTATTAAACCAAAGGAGCATTGCGAAGTCAAGGAAAACAAACCCACTAAGGGCTAAACAAAGCAAAGAATTAGTTCACACCCAAGAAGCATCTCGTATCCTTTGCAACCCATTCCTCTAGAACATGGTCCAAATCACCAGGAAGGTTGCCCCAATCATCGACACACCAAGAACCCATCCTCTTTGTAGCCCATCTAACCAAACCATTAGCCACCTTATTCCACTCTCGAGGAATATGGCAAAAAATAATGGACTCCAAAGTGGAACACAAAGAAATAGTTTGCCTCACAACCATAGCCAACTGTCAATTCACATCCTCCAAATGATACTTGTGCAACATCTCAATAACAACCTGAGAATATGACTCGCAAAAAAATTGGTGTCATCCAAGGCCAACTACACGCTCAACCACCAAAAGAATAGTAATAGCCTCCATGAGATTATTAGTATGTTGCCCCTTATGCATGGAAAAGAAGAAGACCACCACTCTCATATTGTCCCTTCCAATGTCTCCAACTCCAGCATGTCTAGGATTACCTCTAGAGGACCCATTTGTATTAATTTTCAGTTCCCCCAATGCAAGAGGCCACCAAAAATCAACCTGAGCAACCCTCTCCCAACCTTGACCATGATGCACACTATGCATATTTTGCTTGCCTCCCACAACAAGACCAAGAGCACTAGCCACACCCAAATCTCTAGGGTCAACCGATACAAACAAATCACACTTAGCAGTTAGAGTCTCATGAAGGACCCCCAGAATTCTCATCCAAAGTTGCTCAATAAGCAACTTCTTATCTAGTAAAATCTACCTATTACGCTCCAACCAAATATGCCAAACAATCAAACTAGGACCAATGATCCAGGCAATGCTAAGAAAAGAGGTCTTGGAAAGAGAGGGTCCCTATCTCCTCAAAAATTCTTCCAAAGAAGAAACATGGCAACACAACAAGCTCTAGAGATTTCACCAGAGGTTCCACACAAATTTAGCAAAAGAACACTAGAAGAATATATGTGGAAGACTTTCATCATGCTTAGCACACAAAACACACATGGAGGGGCCCTGGAACCCCCTCTTCCAAAGATTCTCCCAAGACACTTTCCTTGCACCACTAACCAAGAAAAAAAGTTACACTTAGGCCAAGCAAACCTATTCCAAACATGCTTCCACCAAGGAACCTCATCGCCCCCAAACAACTACTTATCTAGAACCTGGTAACTAGAAGCCACCAAAAATTTACCTTTTAGATCAAGACCCCAAGCAAGTACATCATTCCCAGGAAGATAACTGCAAGCACAATCAGACAGAATCTTGGTCAACTCCTGACAATCCTCCACCTCCCCCCAGGAGGACACTCCTAAGGGTCCTTCCACCTAGACACCATAATTTAACCCATGGTTTGTTGTGATTTGAAATCAGCCACACTACCCCATCTCACATCCATAAAAACCTGGCACAAATCTTGTAGGTGGGGATGAGAAGACAAAATGGGAGGATGTCCATCCCAAGAATCATGCCAAAAGAGAGCATTTTGACCACTATTGCAAATCTAAAAAATCCCTTGCTTTTAACAAGCTTGGCACCCCATTTGAGAGTACCCCAAATCATAGAGCCCTTTCCCTCCAAGCTAAATTTGGCCACCTCAACACCCTCCACCATCCCCAGGTACTTAAATGTGAGGAGTTTAGCCCACAGCATATGTTGCTAAGAACACCAATGCCAATACAATTTAGCAGCTAAAGCCTGCCCATTCAAATCAGCCTGATGCAAGCCAAGCCCACCTTCTTGCTTCGGCCTGCAAAATGCATCCCACTTAACCAAACTCCACTTTTGATAGAGAAAAGAGCTAGACTATAGGAACTAATGAGACAATCTCTCAAAGTCCTTGATGAAGTTTGAAGGAGTAGAGAGAACAAAGCATCTATAAAGAGGGAGAGCCTGAACCACTAACTTCAAAAGAGTCACTCTACCAACCAAAGAAAGCCACCAATAAGTCCAATGACTCACTAGATTTTTAAACTTATCAAGAACCTCTTGCTAGAACCACTTAGGAAGTGAACGAATAGCAAGAGGGATTCCAAGATAAACAAAGGGGAGTGAACCAATTTGGAAATGAAGAATGCCAATTATTCTCCTTTGGATATTCTTAGGAGTATTGAAGAAGTAGATAAAGGACTTCCCCTTATTAATACGTTGACCCGAGGTAGCCAAGTAATTTTCCAACACATTGCACCATCAAATAGCCTCCTCAACCTGTGTCCTATCCATCAAAGTAGTATCATCCACAAATTGAAGATGAGACCGAGGGGGAATATCATTTCCCCACCTCCAACCCTGAATCAAGCCATTCTCAACCTGAGATCGAATAAACCTCCCCAAATCTTTAGCAAGAAATATGAACAAGTAGGGAGACAAAGGATCCCCTTGTTTGAGTCCTCTGGAAGCACCAAACAAATTTGTGAGCACACCATTAATAAGCACCAAAAAGGAAGAAGAAGTAACACAACTCTTTACCCATTCAATCCAGTCACTAGCAAAGCCAAACGCTCCAAGAATCTTGAATAAGAAACTCCATTTAACCCGATCATAAGCTTTAGCCATATCCAACTTAATAAACATAGGATTTTCCTTAGATGAATCCATAAAATGTATTATCTTCGCAGTAATAATGACCCCATCCAAAATCTGTCTACCAGCAACAAAACTCCCTTGTTCCTCCGAGATTAATCCATTTAACCAAGGTTTTAGCCTCTCAACAATAAACTTAGTAATGATTTTGTAAACAACATTACATAGATCAATTGGTCTAAAAAGGTCTAGAGAGTTGGCCCCTTCCTTGTTTGGAATGAGAGCCAAAAAGGTTGCATTCAGAGGCTTCAACATTTTTTTGCTCGTGATAGATTCCTAAACAACCTCCAAGAGATCCAATTTAACCACTTCCCAAAATTCTTGAAAACACTCAACTGGAAACCCATTCGGCCTGAGAGCTTTACCTTTCTTCATTTGAAACACAACATTCTCGAGCTCAAAAAAAGTAATAGGAGAAAGTAAAGAGTTGTTCATTTCATTAGAGACTAAATGAGGAATACATTCCAAAATCTTAGCTTTATCCTCCTTCGCAAGAGTTGAGTCCTCAAAAAATAAAGTAGAGAAAAAGTGAACACATTCAGCAGAAATAGAAGTAGAAGAGGACAAAATCTCTCCATTTGGTGACAAAAGAGAGGAAATAACATTACATTATCTCTGATCCTTAACAGAATTGTGGAAGAAAGAAGTATTTTGATCACCTTCCTGGAGCCACTCAATACAAGACTTGTGTTTCCAAAAAAAAATCTTCTCTTAACTCACATTCCTCCACCTCCTTCATAGCAACAACCTCCAACAAACCAAGCTCTGTAGTGAGACCTTGGTCATGAATCTACCTGGTGATCAAGTTCAAGCTATCCTAAGCATTTTGTTTTGCATGAAACAAATTACCAAAGTGTTGTCTATTCTAGCACTTCAACCTATGCTTAATATATTGAAGCCTCTTAGAGAAAGAGAACATAGTAGTGCCATAAGTCAGTTTCCCCAAACACCACTCGTTTGGGAGAACATCATGAAGAGATTCATCCCTGAGCCACATAATTTGGAATTTAAAATACTGCCTAACACAACGTTGGGATAACTCGGCACGAAGCTTAATCGACCAATGATCAGAACCCCGACCATCCAAAACCTCTGAACTAGTCACCCACCTGTCCTCCATCCAAAAGGTGGACACCAAAAATTTATCAAGTCTTTAAAAAATAGTTGCATCTCCACTTCTTTTATTACTCTAAGTAAAGACCCCATTACCTGGCTCAATGTTAACTAACTTCAAAAAAGCCACATTATCCTGCAAGAACCCCAAAGAAGGCTCAAGGCAAGCACTACCTCCCCACTTCTCCTCTAAAGAGAGGACAACATTAAAATCCCCAACCAAGATCCAAGGTAGATAAGGATCCAAAGACCTCGCATATCTAATGTGATTCCATAGTCGATATTTCCCTTGAAGGTCAATCAAAGCATATATATTTGAGAAAAGAACCCTCTCCCCTGACTCAAGATGAGAAGCAACACAAGAAATCGAACCCCTACAGGGGAGCCACCGAATTGGATTGAATTTTCAAGGATCCCATAGACAAGCCACTCCCCAAAAGCTACCAAGAGCTCCCACACATTGACATTTTCCATGACCCCAAATCTTCAAAGCCACACATAACATACTATCAACTGATACCTTAGTTTTTTGAAGGAATACTACATCAAGAGCATGCACACAAACCAAATCTTGAATAGCCTTTTGTCGAGGGACGCTATTCATACCCCTCACATTCCAAGAAAGCA
Organism: Sequoiadendron giganteum; assembly: GCA_007115665.2. NCBI lineage: Eukaryota > Viridiplantae > Streptophyta > Pinopsida > Cupressales > Cupressaceae > Sequoiadendron > Sequoiadendron giganteum. The sequence continues at coordinate 261,706,090 of CM021105.1, forward strand.
CAATCATCATGAGGGTTGGGAGAAATGTGCATCAATCATCTTCATCGAACCAACCTCAACCAATGTCTCACCAACTAAATTCACCTTTTCTTGGTCCTTCTTGCGACCAACTTTAGAAGACTTCTCAAGAGCCCCCTTCTTGAGAGTTCTTTGTTGCAAACCGAAGGCTGACGAGGAAGAGTTGTTTTTTCCTGAGTTTGAACCACCTCGCACCTTTGAGATAATTCCTCCACCACTAGAAAAGCCTCCTTAATCCATGATCCCTCCACCTCCAACGCCCAACGCCAGAGCTGAAGGAGACAAAGCAACATCCATCTGAGAACCTTGATCACTAGTCAAATCCCTCCTAGAAATCACCAAAGGTTGCACATCAGGAAATTCCTTAGCATAAGATCCAACTTCCAACTGCATATCAGCCGGGAACCCTTCCTCCTGAGCTAACTCATCCAAAACCTCAAATTTATTGAAAGTTTCCTCTTCTTGCCTATCTTTGAGAGATCTATTTTTCCGTCGATTACGATTACAATACTTCACTAGAACAAAACCCTCTTTGTCCACAACAACCCCCTGCATGGGAGCTTTACCCTTTTCCACTCTAGAATTAGTCTAAAAATTTCCATTACCTGTACCCATAGCACCAGAAGCACAAGGACACCTTCATTAAAGATGACCATACTCACAAAACAACCAACATTGGAAAGGCAACATCTCATAATCCAAAGGCTAAGTCCAGGAGCTAGAACCAATAGTCAAATCAATAGAATCTAGCAAGGGCTTACTTAGATCAATCTCAACATAAACTAGCGCATAAGAAAAAATTCTCTTATCCAAAGTTTGTTGAGAAGGGCCAATAGGTTTTCCCAGCAACATGGCAATCGACTGCAGTATATCACCCCTTCAACATTCAAGCAACAACTGAGGAAGGAACCCAAATTGGAACCTTGGACGACAATTCCTCCACCGAATTGAAACCAGTATGTCATGGTTTTATGAATAGGCCAACTTGATTATAAAAATAAGGCTTGCCTTCAAACGCCTTGTTTTGATCTGAAATACACAAAAAATCCACCAGAAAGAAATTATTAGCAGCTAATAGAATGTCAAAGTCGCCTTCTGGATTCCAAGTCTTACAAATCCAAGGATTGAGGAATGGAAGAGAAACCCTTATCCCCTTAAACTTGCAAATCAAAACATGCTTGCTATAGTATTCCAGATTATTAACCACCACCTCCTTTTGAATCACCAACACTGGACGATCCTGGGCCCTCTCCAAGCACCCATTAATCTTTTGCAATTTAGGAGCACCAGATCTAATCATGCCCACCCCGGGGAAAGACGGAATGGAAACCTCAGCATCATCCTCCACAATAGTCTCATCCCCCTTCACCACAATCAAAGATGTATTTAGAGCCATAAAAATCCTTCACACCGAACTCACCCCGCAACACACAATGGAAGCTGAGGACAAGAAACCAAAGCTCATCCACAAACCCTTAATATTTGAAAAAAGTGATCTGCCTCCAGACGTAGGCAAAACAAGACCCAAACAACCAGATGAAGAAAGCCAACACCCAACACAAAGAGACGAACAACCTCACCCAAGTAGCCAATAACAGAGAAAATAATGGCAGGCAAAAGAAAGCAAGCACAAAAATAAAGAAGCACACCCTCGAGAGCAGTAAAAACCCCCCACACTTCAACCTACACACAACACCACCAATTTGAACCAACAAAGACACATGCAAAGACAAGGGAAAGCATGCAGTCGTGGCCTGGTTACAGGCCATGGCTAGACATGCCTGCACAGGAAACAATGCTCTCACCCTATTCATCTTCCCTCCTAGGCCTCGAATCCTATCAATTTAGTTTTTTTTTTTTAATCTTTTTACCTTTGATTAGTTTTATTTAAGCTTTTTGCAACATACAATTATTTTTTACTTGGTCTTTCATCCAAGATAATTAGTTAAACAATTATATATAAAAATTTAATAGTTTATTTAAAGTATTTTAATTAATAGTTATATAAAAATTAATAAATTTAATTTTAGTTGATTTTTAATTATTTTTACTTTAAGTTTTCAAAATGTTAAAATAGAATTTTCTTAATTTACTTTCAATTTTTTTAAATTTTATTTTAATTAGATTCTTTTCATTGTATTTAATTTAAATTTTAAGTTGAATATGTAAATTAAGTATTAATAAATATAAAATATATTATATTAAATATAATTTAAATAATATTAATTATTGACTAATATTATTAAATAATAATTAAATATATAAAATATAATTACAAAATAGGTTTAAATATTCACATTTAAATAATAGTTTAAGTATAATATATAATAGACTAAATATTATCCAATTTAAATATAATATATAAAATATATAATAGTTTAAATATAATATATAATAGATTATAATAGTTTAAATATTATAAGCATTTCAGAGTGTTTATAGATAAAAGTTTTCTAAAGTTCTCCCATACCCCAGAATTGTATACCTTCCCAACCATTGTACTAAATTCCCTGAATTAACTTCAGCCTGACACTTGTATACCTTCCCAACCATCGTACTAAATTGTGAGGGGAGAACAATTAATAAATATAAAAAAATTGCATGAGTTCTAAAAACAAGGGTATTCAAATTCCCTCGTACAATTTGGCTCTGAATTTTTTTTTTTAAATGTGCCTCACTCAAACCCTTAAATTTTTTGTGGACGTACAATCTTTACAGTGAAGAATTTTTATTATCTCAAGATTTATTATGGAGTTCAATGTACCAATTAATTATTCACAGATATAACTCTATGGTCCATGGAAAGCATGAAAGTTGGATTTTGTGCCATGTGGAGGGCTAGCACAAGAGCACAGAGGAAGCATAGAAAGAATTTGATCCCTAATGTCTATGACTGACACGTGGTCCCCTAAAACTTGTGATAATGAGCAAAATTAGATATAATGACTCAACATTAAGAAGTAAACGGTATCCATGTTAAAAAAAAATTGTTTAATGTTCCCCCAAGATATTGAGGTTTTATATCATATTAATAGTAGTATAATTTAAATGATATATATTAATATAATTTTATTGTATCAATCAATAATATACTATATTTATTATTATATATTATGATATAATATTTCATATTTTTAAATGTTATATTATGTATTATATAATATTCAATATGTTATATTATATTGTATATTACTATTAGATAAATGTTGCATATCATAGTATATATTATTTTATTTTTTTGATCCGTAAATAATTTCATTATATTAACAAAAAAATATATTACAATAAATCCATTTGTCCTTTCCCCACAAAAAAACTTGACCATCCCCCTAGCCTACTCGGCCAACAACTATACTTCCACCATATTTGATACAAAAACCCTCGAACCAGCATTAACACCCTATCAACACTGCACCCCATACAACACCGGCTAAAAAATAAGCAAAAAAGACTAACCTGTTAATCAATCCAACCCATATCATCTGCATCTAGAAATTCTTTGAACAGTCACCTCCAATCCACACCTCTTGACGACTCCAAATAGAGAAAGTGTTTGATGAAGATGAGACCACACCACCCCCTCGCTCGATGCCGCAAAAAATCCTCATCGTTAATATCTAGAATAAAAGAATATAGACGTATCCTCTCCATAGGAACCAGCGCCCTCCTCAAGTCTCGAGGTCAAGGGACCCCAATTCCCGACTCAGCCACGATAATAACATCCATGATCCCCTCCGAAAGGTTTTCCCACACCAGGTGTTTCATAATTAGCAATGACATAGCCCACGACGTGCCCAAGTCCAGGAGTGACACCAACAACCTCGCTGCAATGTTCGCATTCGTCCACCATCGCTTTGCAGTGGCCATAAATTCCTCACCCAGTAAAACCTCCACGACTCCCAGCACAAATTCATCCCAAACCTTAATGACCGACTTTAGCCTCGCGTGTCGAATTCAACTGTAAAACGCCCATAATTTCCTACCCGATGGGAGACTGGTCGGCATTTCCATCACCTCTTCCTGAGAAGGATGTAAATCTAGAACAAAGAAGTCTCTTAAATAGCCTACTCGACCAAACATTCCAACTCCACCATTATCAAAGTCCTCCCATCCTTCCACAAACTGGTCGCATTAAACGAACTCACAGACACCCAATTCAAAGTCATTTCCTACTTCAGTCATAAATGACCACCATCACCCAATGCATCCTCCAATCGCGTCTGCCAACACTATGTCATCCTCGTCTCTCTGATAACACCACTTATGCCAACCCATTTTGACAGCCGTGAAGATAAGAAGCCTGCATTAATCACTATTAACCCCTAGATCCCAAACTCGATATACTTGTGACCCATCTGCCCCCAAATTTGCTAACCTAACCGCCTCCACATTTGCTTCTCTGAAGATATGTCTAATTAAAACCTCAGAGATTCCCCACGCCAGATCACAAGCCCTGTCCAACAAAGCTTACAGCCTCCAATTGACCATCCACCCTTCTTTAAAAGCTTGAATTATCACCATAGAATCCCCTTCAATCTCCACCTTACTCAAATTCAGGATTTTACAAACCTTCAAACCTCCTATAAGATCCCTCAACTCTGCTTCTGTATTCATCATTATTGGCACATGATCTGCTTTTTCTGTCGGCATCAAACCTTTTTCATTTCTTATACATCAACCAATCCCAACCACACTCGGATTGCCATGAGAAGCACCATCAAAATTCAATTTGACCCAACCCGCCTTCGGAGGTTCCCAATTGGCCATCCTTCTATCCTCCTTTTTCCTTCCCCCCAAACTGACCCGAGGTTTTAGGACCTCCAAGCCAAACCAAAGACGCCTCATCCGTGAATCCCATTCTAAGAAACCCCAATCCCCCTCCTTCCTTTGCTTCACCCTCCCATTAATCACTTCCACAATAGCACCCTCCAACCTATTGATGAAATTTGGAAAGAATTTCACCTTATCCATGAATAACCTTTGATTGTACTCTTTCCAAATCCCATATTACCAATGAAGGAATCACCACCCACAACTCATGATACAACGAGTCCTTATTTAGAATCGGCCATGCCAAAAAAAGAGAGTGGATATCATTAGGAAGAGCACTGCTCCAACCCAACCTTGCACATAGCCATCTCCAACATGCTTTAGCAAAGGGAAAAATCACTGAGATGATCCACATCCTCCTCAACTCTTTTACACAAGATACAACATGAAGGCCCTGCATATCCCAATGATTTGAATCTATCGGGCGTTAAAATTTTCCTTCTCACCATTGCCCACGCAAATGTACCCGCCTTCAGAAGATAGGCAGAATTCCAACACAAATGCAAAGGAAGAGGCGAGGGAACCTCCTCTACCTTTTGTGACAGATACCCACCTTTGGCGTTGTATCTTCCCAAAGGGGAGATGGCCCAAATGATCCTGTCCACTCCTTCCTGAATCACCACTCTTCTTCTATCCAATTATGCCTAAAGCAATAATGCCTCCTCCTCTGGGACGATCCCGAGTACTAACCTTTTCCATGTGAATTCAGAAAATCCATCAACTACTACTTCCTCCAAATAATCCCGAACACAAGTGCCCCAAGCCAGCACCAACAAATCTTTAGCCCTTACCTGCCTACCACACTATCCAGGCTCGGGTACCCACACCATGAGTCTTCCTAGAACTTCGCTCTTCTCCCATAAAAAATGTCCCAGGTTAGATTCTCCAGAATTAGAGACCTACATGCCTTGATAAAATTCCAAACACGAGAACCATTGGGAAGATTTTCTTCCGTCAATATACCATCCACCTCCTCACTCCCCAGGTACTTTCATTGAAGAATACGAGCCCATTTGGCTTCACTATGCATATACACACCCAAGACTAACTTCGCACCAAGAGCCTTATTCTGAACCAGAACATCACGAATGCCAATACCACCTGCCTTCTTTGAGTTACACACCGTGTCCCAAGAGATCAAAGGAAATTTCCTCTTATCTGAGGTGCCTTGCCAAAAAAAATGCCGCATCATCTAATTCAATTGATCAACTTTATACCCTGGTAAGGCCAAGCAAGAAAGAAGATAAATCGAGAGGGCTACAATCACTGCTTTCAACATTATTATTCTGCCAGCCCAAGACAACCACTTCCCACTCCAGGAGGACATTTGATTGCTAACCTTATCAACCAGATTGTCCCAAAGCTTTCCAGTCCTCACACCCTTATCAATTGGCAGACCTAAATAGGTTAAGGGGAGTTGACCAACCTTGAAATGCAATATCTCAACCACCTGAGCCAAAATCCTAGGCTCAATATTCAAAAAAAAGATCTTTGATTTTGCCTCACTAACCTGCTGCCCAAAGGCAGTCTCATGATCTTTAAGAATACCTTTCAGCACCCTGGCCTCTCACCGACTTAGACAAGAAAAACACATGGTATCATCAGTGAATTGCTGATGTGACACCGTAGGAAGTTGACTAGTTAATTGAATGCCTTTCAACTCCCCAACTTCAATAGCCCGAGATAATGCTCTCCCCAAAGCCTTTGCCATCAAAATATATAAGAAAGGAGAGAGCGGATCTCCTTGCTGCAATCCTCTAAATGATTAAAAAAAACCAGACAATTCACCATTCACCAACACAGTATATTTTGGAGAAGAAATGCATACAAAGATCTAGGAGATCCATGATCTATCAAAATCAAAGGCTTCCAACACTTTACACAAGAATCGCCAATCAACCATATCATATGCTTTTTGAATATCCAACTTAACTAATATACTCGGGTGCCCGCTCGACTGCAGAGAGTGGATAGATTCTTGAGCTATAATGATACCATCAAAAATTGACCTCCCAAGAACAAATCATGTCTGCTCCTCTGAGATTAAGCCTAGTATAATAACCTTTAATCGATTAGCCATCACTTTTGCCAGAATTTTGTACAGCGTGTTATAAAGTGAAATCAGTCTGAACTCATCCAGATAAGTTGGCTTATCCTTTTTTGGGATCAAATCCAACAAAGTACAATTTACTTCCTTCAGCAGAGCTCCTGAAGCCCTAGATTCTTCTAACGCCAATGCTACTTCCTATCTTACCACATCCCGAAAAACCTGGAAAAAACTAGCTGGAAAACCATCTGGACCCAGCGCTTTGTCTGGGTGAAGCTGGAAGATGGCTATTCTTACCTCTCCAAAGAGAAGGGACATGTTAGTTTCCTATTTTGTTCACAAGATACCAACGAAGGTATACCGCTCAACAATTCCTTTTGCTTTGTGAAGTTAGAGCCACTCCAATTATTTAAAACCGACTAAAAGTATTCTACTGCCAATTTGGCTATCTCTTCCTAACCTTCCACCAAAACACCATCTTCTCTCTAGAGACAAGAAATCCTATTCCGCTCATGCCTCAATCTTGCAGAATTGTGAAATAATTTTTAGTTTTTATCACCTTCTCTGATCCAAATATCCTGCGATTTCTAGATCCAAAAAATTTCCTCCCTTGCTAAAATTTATTCCCATTGCTTCAAAAGCTCCTTTTCCTTCAAAAACAAAGACTCGTCCATACCCATCGACATCAATTTTCCATTCACATCAGATAACTCCTCTTCAAGGCGCTTCTTCTCCTCAAAGATATTGCCAAAACATTCTCTATTCCAAATCCTAATTTGTTGCTTCAGAAATTTTAACTTACTTACCACCCTGAAAAGCCCGTTACCTGAAGGTTTATGACCCTACCACCACTCCTTAACTTTCATCTGAAACTATGAATCTCGAAGCCACATCTTTTCAAATCTAAAGGGACGTTGTTTGGCCTTGCTCTCCCCAAGCACCTCCAGAAGAATCAGAAAGTGATATGAGCCGAAAAATGGAAGAATCCTACTCTCCAAAGAGAAAGGGAATACTGTCAAATCTCCACTGAACAAAAACCTATCCAATTTCTCCGCAATCCCACTAAAGCCCAGCCTCCTATTCCTCCAAGTATAAGAGCCATTTGCCAGCTGTATGTCCAACAATGAATTTGAACTCACAAACTCCTCAAAGTCTGATTGTGACTTCAACTTCCTCCTAGTCCCTCCATGCTTGTCTTCCACCTTCAAGATCGCATTGAAGTCTCCACCTAATAAACACATCGAGTCTTGCAGAGATTGAAGAAAAGCCCCAATATCCCGACATACCTCTTTCTTTAGCACCATGTTGAAAAGTCCATATACATTTACCATAAAGAACTCTAGATTCAAGCTTAGGCATTTAACCTTAATTTCCAACCACCACCTTTCCGCTGCCACCTCAACCAACTGAACACGATAAGAATGCCACATTTTTATGACCCCACCCGAAGCCCCTTGAGAATCCACCACCGAGAATTTCCATGCTTTTAGTCTTGACTTCAAGCTTCCCAACTCATCCATCTGCATATTAGACTCTTGCAACAACACAATATTCGTCGATTGCTCATCAATTAGATGCCTGAGCAGACGTCGCTTGTTAGGGGCGTTTAAGCCCCTAACATTCCAATTTATCACCCTCATAGCCCCTCGAGAAGGGGACCTCCCTTCCCTGATCTAAGATGCCAAGTTATTTTTTGCTGACTAGCTGCCTTCCCAACAGGAGACCTTTTCTCTTCATTTGACTTTCACCTAACCTTCCACTTTTCCCCACAGTCTGGAGTCGCCTTCCCTTCACCTTGCAGCATAATCCCCAAATGTCTCCTTGTACACACCTTATTTTCTTCAAAGGCCCGCCCCATCTCCATTCTTGCTTCATTATGCTCCAACACCACTGCCTTCTCCTCACTCAACCGAACCTCATTTGCATCATCATCTAACTTAGCACTCACTTCCCATGGTGCCTCGCCATACAAAATCATTTGGAGATTTTTCTCCTCTTCCCAATCTGATTCCATCCAAGTCGAGTCCAGCTCATCCTTTTTCTCTACCTCAACCACCTCTTGATGAACCTCTATCACAGATCTCAGTTCATTACCAACCTCCATAATCGTTTCCCAATCATTCAATTCATGATCAAGCACCAAAGTTATTTCCTTCCTAGAAGATATCTCCTCGACCTCCACACTTTTTAGCTCTATTGGCTACTACCCTATTGGAAGACCCCCCATCTCTAGCTGGAAGAGGGCCTCCTCCCCCAACATCTTTCCCTTCAGTCTTTCATCCTATTTTTCATTCCTTTGACTCTTTTTCCCCTTCAAAGAACCCTCACCTGAGTCCAAAACCTTCTTCCCCATTTGCGAGGATCTCGCCTTATTCTTTAGACCCTCACGGTCCCACATTCTCAAGATTGTCATTTGACATTGAGACCAGCTCCATTTTACCTTCTGCCTCCATTTTTCCCATTAAAAACCAACTCCATACTATCCTAAAGAGTACTCCAGCGTGCCACCTCTATTAACACCCTCATCTTGCCTTCATTTCCATATTTTAGGGCTTTCTCATCAATACCAGCAAATTTCTCCAAAGCACCGCCTATCCATTCCAAAGCCTCCACAGACCACAGCTCCAATGGAAAATTTTCCAACTCAACCCAAACCCTCATACTCTCTGGGATATGACAATTTGGCTCAAATCATCTTGACCATGCAAAGGAATAAAATCCAAACCCGTCCATAGATAAATGAGAAGACTCTAAAATCTCAGATCTCATCTCCGAAGAGTTACACTAAACCAGAATGAAGCTATTTGCCAAGAAATTTATGGACACCTTGTCTTGCCACATTTCTGACCACCATTGCCTCATATGAGTCTTTTTACAGATGTCACCCCACCATTTCACAAAAAAGGCCTTCTCCTCCAAAACCGCCCTAGAACTCTCAATAAGCAAATCTGGAATAACTTGTGCAACACTACGCCCCTCATGCTCAAGCGGGCGATCCTCAAGACTCTCAAACAGGTTTCCTTGAGTAGACTCTTTCCCTCTTTTCACCACCCATTGTTTCTTGATAGCTCCATGACCAGCCTTAATCCTCCTGTCAAAGTCCTTAGAGTCTTTGAGGGCCCCATTCCTCTCCACATTTACTCCTAGATTCATCCTTTTGTTGCCTCTCCCCCCATACCCTGAGGGTGAGCATCTCCTTTTCATAGATCCTCTCACCCTAGGCAAATCCCTCTTCATGCGACGCCATCCATAAATCCATGATAGTTCACGCTGTGAAGGTCGTTGGAAACCCCACCTGGGATCCGAAGGCACTCGAGTCCAATTTTCTCTTTCCTTTGTCGCCTTCCTTCCTCATCGACTCTCAACACCAGGAACAAAAGGCTACCCACGATTCTTCTCAGACTGTCAACCTTGCCTTTGCCGCTCCTGAAGTGACGACCATTCTTTCTCTGCATCCTTCGCCCAAGATTTTGCATCCCATTGCTTGCAACCCTCACGCTCAGCTCCAACAGCCATTTTTTTGAGGTACAATCTCATAGTATATTATATATTTATTTTAATATATTATTTATGTAATATAATACAAAATCATAATATATAATATTATAACTAGCTTATCTATCTTAATATATTTATCTATATATTATACGTCGAGAGATATCATTTTTGAGGCGTATTTTTTTTTGCTTTTTTGAATTTAAAAAAATACTCCTTGAAAATGATATCTATGTAGCGTATAATATATAGATTAATATATTAAGATAGATAAGTTAGTTAAATAAAAATAACCATATTCATAAATATAAAATACAATAATTTTATAAAATTATCAAATATTATATGTTAGTTATTGATTTATTTTTTTAACATGATCATATTATTACACTTCACTCCTTATTATCTTGACATAAAAATATTTTTTTCTATAATGTAAATTATAAAAATCAAGTCAAATTCAATACAACATATAAATTTTTTGATTAAAATATAAAATAAAATATAATATAACATAATTCAAAATTAATTAAATTTTATCATAATAAAAAGTTCAGTATAAAATGTTTAATTTAATATAAAACATAAAATAGTTCAAAAGTATATAAGTTTTAAAACTCAATATAAAACATAGAGTTTAACATGAATACACATTATACACTAATTTCATAAATATAATATATCACAAAATTAATAATATACACTAATTTCGTAAAAAAAATATCATAAAATTAATACATATTTATTGATAAATCTTATTTATTTATAATTAATAATTTAATTTCTTTAATAAAAAAATATTTCTTTAAAAAACAATTGAAAAATAAAATATATGTAAACTCTTTTGTAACAAATAATAATTTGATAATAAAATAGAAGTAAAATTTTATTTATGACCTACAAAATAGAATTTACTTCTTTACCTTTAATTTTTTTGAAAAATATACAAAATAAAATTTATTAGGTCGAGAGGCATTATTATAGTGAAAGCAATGAAGGAAGTATGAGGTGGAAGTATGTGCTGCATTGAAAAATATATGTTGATTGTTCATTATATAATTTAAAATATATGTTGATTGTTCATTATATAATTACATATATTAATTTTTTACAAAAGTATTTAAAAAATATAAATAAAATATAATTTAAAATTTAAAATATCAATTATATGATTTTTTTTTTTTTAATTTTAATTATTTAATTTAATATTTGTTGATTGTTTATAATTTGATATATAATTTTTAAAACAAACGATAAATTATGAAAAAATTAAAATGTAAAGTAAAAAATGATATAAAATATTTTGAAAAAAACTATGTTGATTGTTAATTATATATAATATCAATAGAATAAATCATCGCATAATATATAATACAGATATTGTATAATATCAATAATTATATTATTAATTTTTATTGTTACAATTTTGAAGAAATAAAAATCCATTAGAAAGACTATTCCAACTTTGGAAAAAAACTATGTTGATTGTTAATTATATATAATATCAATAGAATAAATCATCACATAATATATAAACAGATATTGTATAATATCAATAATTATATTAATTTTTATTACTACAATTTTGAAGAAATAAAAATCCATTAGAAAGACTATTCCAACTAAATAAAACGGTTATTGATAATGTTGCTTCTTCCATAACTGTTTTTCGTAACTTACATATTGGATATCAATGTAGTTGCCAGGAGCTATTGATGTAAGTTTTTTGATTTTTTATCGGTTGCATTCGTTGGATCTGCAATAACAAATACCTAATTTCATGGTCACTGCACAACCAATGAAATCAATTGCTATTTTTGAATGTATTTTTTCATTGAAATGTTTTGTAAGTGGGACATTTGTAGCCATTGTGAGCACTATTGGAACAGGGTATTTTGTTCATTGGTTGGGTTCATTCCAGTTACTGCAGTTTTGAATAGGTATAATACATGCATTCTCTATTTTTGCAGTTTTTCGAATCAATGTTTCGTATTAGTGAAATCGAAAGATGACGCTTAGGAGCAGGCCAAGCGTGACTTATTGGGGAACCTTACACTTTTAGAAGGTGCATTGAAAGAAATGTCCCTTTCTTCACTGGAAAGGACTTCAAGCTCCTTGACATTGTCTTCGTTTCCCTAATATCTCGGTTCCATACTTGCGAAACTATTAGGAATTTTAAGAGATGTATGGAGAGGGAGAGTTTCAAGAAAATTACTCCCTCCTCTAACCAAATTCTGAAAATGGGCTTGAAAATCAAGGAGAGATATGCAGTAGATTAAACTACAACTAATTTATGTGGAATAAACTGTACTTTTTAAAATTAGCACTGTAAGAGCGTTAAGGCGTAAAGCTATCTGGAAGGTTTTCAATGGCATCCCCTAATTTAGTGTTGAACTGTTAAGATTATATTTCTATCTTTTAGGAATTTGGCTGGTGTGAATTATGTTGTTTTTCATTGTGTAAAATTTTATTATGAGAGGGTTTTATATTATTTATAATTTTTTTTGTTATTATGTTGAAAGCGTTAAACAATGAAAGCAAGCAATGAGTATGTGAGTCTGTTTCAATAAAAACTCCACAAATTTAATTCTATAACTAGATAGACATCCAATATTTTTGGAATTGGGTAGCTATAATAAAGGTGTGGATTATTTTACTTTTGTCTAGGGACATTACTGCAACATAAAATATGTTTCATCTTCTATTTAGTTTCATGTATTGGATAATCATGCAACATATAGTTATATCTTTAATTTTTATCAAAACTATTATGTGTCATTAAAAATTAGTTTATTGTATTTCCACAACGTATTTATGTGTTTTTTACTTTTAGATAAATTGTTATGTAAAAATTATAATATGTCCTCTGATCTAATAGATGTCAATTTTGAAATGAATTTGGAAATCTTGTTTGGTTGCCATTTTAAAAAAGAACTTTCTAAATTTTATAAAAGTAAGTTTTGAAATTAATAGACTTCAAGTTAAAAAATATTCAAGATTTTTTTAAAATAGGATATCCCTTTTTATATAGACTTGTTTAAAATCTGTTCCAATCAAAAATATTATTTATCATGATACAATATTGAAAAATATGCGAGGTTTCTAAAATTTAGATAATTAAGTATGAATCAACTTTGTTAAATGTACTATTACATATAAGTTTATACATTAATATACTAAAATTAAAAGCAAAAATATTCTTTGATATCATTATACAATATTTTTTCACACTAGAATAATAATTAAATTATAAAAGAATGAAAAATAATTATTTTAAAAAAATAATCTAAATTAACTATTTAAAATTAGAAATTAGAAAATTAAATTAAAAAAATCTTAAATTTACAATTACATAAAAATATGTTTCTAAATTATTATATTTAAATCATAAAAAATATTCAATTTCTTTTTTCTAAATTGAAAAATATTTCATATTCTATTTTTATTCAAAATCAATATATATTTATAGAGAAATATTATAAATTTAAGGTTTCACTAAATATTTTACTGTACAAAATAATAGCAACTTAAATATGCATCCTAATAGAAAGACTTTTCATAATAAGTGCACATTTAAAATCATATTAAAAATTTGCAAAATTAAATACAAAGAAAATATAATAAATTTATGATAACAAATAAAAATAAGTTCTTAAAATAATTGATATAATATTATTATTAAGGTTAGGGTTAGATTGCAATTTAATTAGGGTTAAGATTATAATTTTGTCAAGGTTAAGTTTCAATTAGGGTTAAAGTTCAATTACGTTGATGGTTCAATTATGGTTAAGGTTAGGTTTAGATTAGTTAAGTTCAGAGTTCTTATAGTTTTATAATTATTTATATGTTTAATTAGGATTAGAATTACAATTTTCAAGGTTATGGTTCAATTAGGGTTAGATTTCTATGATTAATTAAGGTTAGGGTTCTTATAGGTTTATAATTATTGCTATGTTTAATTACGATTAGAATTACAATTTGCAAGGCTAGGGTTAGACTAGTATGAGGGTTTTAGGATGAATTAAGGTTAGGGTTTGTATAGTGTTACAATTACTATTACAATTCAATAAGGATTAGGGTTAGGTTTGACATTATGATTCATTTGGGGTTAGGGATGGGGTTAGCCTTGAATTATGCTTATATTTTGGTTAGGGTTACGGTTCATTTAGTAATAGATTAAATATATTATTATAATATTTTAAATATAATATTTTATAGGGAGTGGACCATGGCTAGAATTACGGTTAGGGTAGGATTAAGGTTAGAATAAAGTTTTAATCTAATTAGGGTTGCATTCAATTTTAATAAATTATGGGCTGCCCCAAAATATAGATTAATGGTTATAATCACTTTAATTTTAACCCTACTATGAATATAATAATCACGTTAAGTTTAACCCTAATATGAATATAATAATCACGAGAATTAAAGTTCAATTTATGATTACAATTATGGGTGCATTAGAAGAGGATTGGAAGGATATAGATTGCACATTGAACCTCTTGAAAGGAAGGGAGGTGGAAAGAGAATAAAAAAGCAAGGGTAGGAGAGCAAGGAGTTAAAATGAGCAGTAAATAGGATTAAATCACAAAAAAATTAGATGGAAAAATAAGACTAATAATATATAGAGAGAATGAAAAAAGAAAGTATAGGTTTAAACTTAATTGAAAAAAAAATGTACAATACCTTTATAATTTAATGATATAATTTAATTAAACTAATATGTTTTCATTTATAACATGATATACTAATACATTATATTAATGTGATTAAAGATTGATGTAAAAACACACATAGTTAAATGGAAAACACTTTTACACTTGAGTTCAATGTTAAAAATAAAATATTATTAACTTTTAACACTTTGATTAATTAGATCAATTAAATAAAATTTATATATTTATTCAACATATTTTTGAATACATATGTTTTAGAATATTTAATGATTCATTTAAACACAAAATATATAATTAGATCAAGATAATTACCAACTTATTATTCAAAAATAATTAATGTTAATTTTTTCCATTTGTTTAATTTTTTTAATAGTGATGTGCTTTAATATTTTTATAAATGATAGCATTTTAGAGTATTTATAGCATCAATCTTCTAAAATTCTCCCATACCCTCAAATTAACTTGAGCCTACACTTATACGCCTTCCCAAAAATGTGAAAACTGCATTGATCCATGCTAATATTTTTCCGAAGATATTGGGGTTTTCACGTGATGAGAAATAATGTTAATGCCTAGAAGAAACCACATTTATGCTTTCCCACTTTCTCGCAAGCATTTTCTATAGTAGCAAAAGCTGCAACAATATTAAACATGTACAAAGGTTTAATAAAGGACGCAAGGTTTAATAAAGTACGCTCATATTTGCTGACGTAGCAATCAGCCTGGTTAGGAAATAAAGTTTATAAAGTTTATAACTTTAGAAGTCATTCCAAAATATTAACCTTTCTCCAATGAAGTTATTTGAACAAATATTTTAAATTAGCAGTTGCATTAGAGGAGGTGCAATGGTTACACCCATTATATTTTGTATAGTTTATGTTTGAGATGAAGTCTATAATTTGTAAGTATGTTAGATGTTACAATTAAGGTGTAATATAGATTTGTGTTTGAAATTACCATTCAAATTATTTTATGATAAATGTTGTTTATTTTCCTTTGTGGAATACAAATGGTTTCCTATCTATTATGATATGAATTGGTGAATCATGATAATAATTGATATGAAAATTCATTTTAGAGATGAATAATTTGTCTATTTCATCTCCACACATGTATTACAAACTATCTTACATATGACATTTGTGCATCCTTAGCACATTAAATTCAAAACACAAAAGAAATAAATTTAATAGGGATTAAATTAGACTTCATTTGTTCCATGTGCACGTGACTTGAAACAATTAAATGAAAATATAAATTGGATTTTAATGGAGGCATTAAATAATTATACTAATTTTCCATCCTCTCTCATGCTAGGTCACTACAATCATAACAATGTTCATGAAGCATTTATCAAAAGTAGAGTTTGAATTTTGCACATAAAATAATATTTACTTCATCATCATCATCTAGGCAATCTACATGGTTGCTTGTAGTGTAATAATATCTCGGATGATTGTAAAGTCAATCTTTTCTAGGTGTTGACCAAAGAAGAATGTAAAGAACAAAATAACATGTTATAGCTGGCAAGGTAAACCTTATTGCTTTATGAACAATCATTTAAGTTGCAATGCTCTCCATTTTATTCCATTTTTTAACATGGATTGTGCACTACACCATCACAAAGTCCTGGATTGCCTTTAAAACTGTAGCCCATAATATAGCATGCAACAATAAAAATTCAAATCCAAGTTAGGTGGATAGCAATGGATAGGTTTTTTCATACTTTATGAGAAGCAATGGAATGAAAAAAAAAAAAATACCTATCATATATGAATCTTGAGAACGATCCTCTTGTTGGAACAGGGCCACTGAAGTGGTTGTTAAAATATATTTGAAATTTTGAAGCTGTTAAAAACAAGAAACATAATAGTAAGCTACAAACACAACATAATATATATCATATATCTACAAAAAGTGAAGCACCAGAATATTTTAAATTGTGTACCAATGGAAGAGAATTATGAAGACTTTGAAGGGGAGTGGAGGAGAAAGTCCTACAAGAAAAGGGCATTTTGAAGCATTTAAGAAGTGTTGATGCTTGGCTACTATGTAATCCTTGTTCTTATAAAGGAATTGGACCGCCTAATATGTAACTTGTTCCAACATTAAAAGTAGATACTTTAATAACTATAAATTATAGAAAACACAAAACGTTTTAATCAAATGGTAAAGGGTAAAGGCAACATTAAACTTACATCAGCAACATAATGAGCAATAGTGAAGCCAGTTCAAGAATTTCTTGGCTTGATAGAATGCTTGTTTTTCACAAATGTTGAGTAAATCTTTTGTGGAAAATTTTTGTGTGTTGATTTTGGGAACATACTGCAAAAGCAGAAAACATTTTGTAGTCAACATCCCATAAAAATGCTTGCAAGGTTAATAACTGCAAAAGGAACATCAAAAAGTCACATATTGTCACCTCTACAACCAATTCAAATTAGTGTTTCTGAAAAGATACGTATTCTTGAAGCAAAGCTCAACCCTGTTCAACAAACACATCCAACATGAGCAAAGGTTTGGCTGATTAAGTCACATACTGCCACCTCTACAACCAATTCAAATTAGTGTTTCTAAAAATATACTTATTCTTGAAGCAAAGCCCGACCCTATTCAGCAAACACATCCAACATCAGTAGAGGTCTGGTTGATTGATTGATTCATCATTTTTATGAAAATATTCTACGAACAAAGTAATTAAATTTACAATTGATGTTGTGCTTTTTTTGTTGGGAATATAATTGGTTGTGAAATAATAAGTAATATAGAGTTTGAGTAGAGAAGGAAATGTTATACATACATGTGGTTGATGTTGAGGAGGAACCAATCTTGCACCTTCCATGTATCACCTTATCTTTTCCCATTGCAACTTGTATTGGACATAGATGTTGGAAATGTTGTTTAGAGAATATGTTTTATTTTGCTTAGTGTCCACTTGCATATCAAAAAGGTTTGAATGAGTTAGTTAAGGGGAAAATATTTTGTAAAGACATAGTAGTGTAAAGTAATTTGAAATTTAATGTGAGAGAAATTGGATTGGTAAGTGTATAACTTATTTTGTCATAGGGAGAGTAATTGTAAATGGGCCTCCTCTTTTTTCTGATAATTATGTATGGATTGTTTTTCACTCTAGAGTACCGCTCAAAAGAGAACATTGGTTGAATAGGAAGTCCATTTAATGATTTTACTCTTGATAGAGTTGTAAATGTTAGTCCTTGTCTTTCTATTTTACCAATATCAATTGTTGCTCTTTGTAGGGTGAGGCCTTGGGATTTATGTATAATAATTGCCCATGCCATTTCTAATGGAATTTTCCTATGATTACCTAGTGATATAGGTATTATAGGTATAGCCTTTGGATCATTTTGGTTCCATGGCGGCCCAGTGTAGTTATTGATTCTTACTACAACATACATTGGAATTTCTGGTGGTTTTGAACCTAGATTGTAAACAATATCAACAACTTCGCCAAGGGATCCATTTACAAGTCTTGCTTGAGTCCATAAGTTTGTTGTTAGCATGATTTGTTGGCCTTTGCATAATAGGAGTTATTTTTCAAGCTGGTTATATTGAGCATCAATGTTTGATTTGTTTTTTGTGTTTGTTGCAATACTTATTGCAACTGGAAGGTTTAGTTGTTTTAGCATTTTTTTGTAGTGTAGTCTGACTAAGTCATTTGTTGCAAAAAGGTGAATGGAGTTGTCAAATTCTTGTTTTTCAGTAGTTGTAAGTACTTTGTTTGTGCGGGTCATTAACATCTCCCAATCTTGGTGTGTTGGTTTTGCATTGCGTAAGTTTTTTACTGTTTCACGAAAGTGTGTTTGAGTTGGATCGTCACCTTGTTGACGAAACATTGTTTGTAATGTAACAACTATAGTAAGTTGTTCCCATAGCAGTTTGGCATTGGAGTGTGATGCGTAGATGGGTTTGTCCATGACAAGTGGTAGTTGTGCTAGGTCACCTATTAGAATTATAGATACACCACTGAAGCTGAGATTTTGTGTTTGGGGAAATGCTTCGTGTAGTATACTATCTATCTTTAATAGTAGCTTTGGACCTATGAAACTCATTTCATCTATGAGGATGTACTTGATGTGTTTCATTTCTTTTATTGGAATCCTAAGCATTGAATGTATGGTTGATGTATGTATATTAAATGCAACAATTCCTGTGGGAGCTAAAGCAAGCAGTTGGCTCTTTTGTTGTGGTAGTTTACTTTGAAGTGCATTTCTTATGCAAGAAATAAGGTATGATTTTCCAATTCTTGCAGTTCCTTGAATGATCATATGCAAGGGTTTTTTTAAGGATTGATCTTTGTAGTGGTTTGTAATTATTGTGACTACTTTTTGTTTTGGTGATAATGTGTAATTTGGGACATCAAATCTAATGGCCATGTTTTAATTTTGGGTGCAAATTTTATTCATCTTTATGAAGTCAATTGCAGTGGCATGTAAATCTTGGTGTACACTATGTTGATCCCACTCGTTGTTATCAAAATCATGCCTACCGAGTATTTGGAGCTCATCTAGATTAACATTATTAGTAAGTCCCATTTGTGACAACAATTCCCATTCATTCAATTGTAATGTATTTGTTGTGTTTGCCTCATTGCCACTATCTTCTTCCTCTTCACTATTTTCTTCCATATCAATTATGTGATTAACGTGCCATACATCATATGTGTTTGTATTCATTTGGGTCCAATTTTCTATTATTGTATCTTTAGTAAGGCCCATGTCATTTTGTATGTCATGAAATGTCTTATATAAGAGTAATTCACTCCAACAAAATATTTCAAAATGTTTTGAATCCTGCTTTGGAATAGTATAGAACTTTGGGAAAACATTGACAATTGATTTTTGTTTCCTCTCTTTCCATTTACATCCTTTGCGCCATGAAGAATAGGAGAAGGATATTTGCAGATTCAAGTAATGTTATTGCTTCTAGTTGTGTTGGGCATTGCATATAAGAATGTAAGTAGCTTGATTGGAGTTTGTTGTCATCTATTGTTCTTGTGAAGCGGTGGAATACTTTTTAGCCAACATTCATAAATGATCTGTTATAGATGACAAGGCAAAAATTTTGGAGCATATGGCATGTTTCTTGTGCTCCAATATCACGTTCAACCACAAGTTCTATCATGAATTTTCGGTATGTTTTTAAAGATTCGTCTTCAGGTTTTTGATTTGTAGCTATTCTTGTAAGCATATTAACACAACTCTCTGATTTTTTCTCTGATTTTGATGCATACTTGGAAATGTATTTGAGAACAAGTGTTTGTGAGATGACAGGTTGGAAATCTATATTTGCTCTCCATATTGAAATCATTTCTCGGTTATGTATGTTTAATCTATCATCATTTTTTGTTGGTTCATTTTTTTTTATCATCATTGTCACATGATAATGTAGAGATAATTTGTTCTTTCCATGGAGCTTTGTATCGACATTCTATTTGTTTTCCCTTCTTACATAGGCATGTTCCCTCGGTGCATTTTGTGTGCCTTTGGACACAATTAATTAACTCCTCGTAGTTGTCAAAGGGATTTGTACTAAAGATCTCAATAGTGTTTAACAAACATGGATCATCAAGTGGAGATCAATGTGTTGTGTTTTTGCCATGAGATATAGTATGAGAGTTCCAAGCAGTGACATATGTGTCAAAATTTTCTTGCTCTTTCCACTTCTAAGTTATCTTTCCAATCAATTTTGTCCATGTCTGGAGCATTTTCAAGCCAAAGGAATCCATGAACATGTGTGGTCCCTCGATGTTTCCATTCGTACCTATACCAATATTCTTTTGCATGGAGGAGCTTCTCAATGACCTCCTCATAAAATATTGTGAATCATTGATGTAGATATAGGGATGTGGTATGGGGGTTACTGATTATGTTATCTGTGCGAATTTTATTTGATTGCATTGTAAATCTTATGTCATTTGAGAGTAGTCGTAAATCTGGCCATTTTATATCTACTGCACTTAATGTGAAGAATAGAGTGGGTGATCCTATCTAGTTGATCATATTTGTTAGCTCAGCACGACACTTGTTCCAATATGGTCTTGTCCCTCTCATGGTAGATCCAAAACGCATAAGTTGCTCGGCTACCTGTTCGTCAGGAATATTTTTCAAGTGTGTATGAAGGTTTTCAATAGTGGCTAGTATGTTTTCTTCTGCATTTTTTTAAAGAAAATTGTTGCAATTCCTTAGCTATGATGACACATCATAAGGTTGGAGATAAAATATTGAAACCTTGGATGCCTTCCAAATATTTGGTCATGGAATCTCATTAGATGTAATGCATATTCATGCATGTGTACTTCTCTAATTCGTGCTTGCATTTGTAGTGCTTTTCCATCTGGAAAGAGTGTGGGGAATGCCATATCAAAGAGGCCTTTGTTATTGTATTCATTTATTGGAGAAGAGCTTATTTCAGGCCAATCAATAGTGTTATTTGTTGGGTGTTCAATTTGTAGTGTTTGTTTAATGATTCCTAACTCACGATGTCTCCCTAGTAGGCTTACCATAAATGATGATGTGTATGTTGATGCATCTTGATCATGTTATTCGTTAGCATTGGATTCGTTGTTTGGTATGACTATTTCTTCATAAAATTCTATGGTGTGAAGCATGTCTAAAATGTTTGTACTTATTTCAGGGAGTTGTTCTGAGTAGGATGCATTTATTTCAACATCGCTCTAATATGGGTCATATTTGATCTTGTATTGCAATGCATCTATAATACGACTCCTACTTACATAACAGTCGTAATAGTTTCCTTGTGTATGCAATCTTTTAACTATCAAGACATCTAGGTCTGTAATTCTATGTGGTAGTATTTTGGAAATACTTTTTATGTCCTATGGGAAGCTAATCGTGTGGCCATTGTATTTATATTTCCCCCCACAAGCGTGGGTTACTTGTAATATTGGGTTTACCCTTCCTATGATCATCTCTTCTACTTGAGTGAGCTTTTGCAACATAGGAGGTTGTTCTCCTGGGTCCATATTATTAAGTGATAAAAATTGATGAACGTCTTTCTCATTGAAACATCGTTTACAAATACAATTGTCATTTGATGAATGAACAAGCATGCCAGGGTAGCGTTCCTTACATATAGTGCATGTTTGTAAGTTTGATAGTGCATCTATTCTGTGTTGATTTTTTTTTGATGCGGTCATGAAGTTACTGTTGTTGTTCGTTGATGGTGTAGTATTTGTTTCATTTGGTCTTTGTTTTTGTATGTTTTGTAGGTGATGGCAAGCACTAATTTCCTCTTTATGATGAGAATAGTCGTCTTGACTTCTTTTACGACTTTGTATTCTTTGAAGTTATATTTGATGGGGTTCAGTTTGACTTTTTTTTGTTTCTAGTGTCCTTCATCTGTAATTGAAAATAGGAGGTTTGATTACTAATAGTAATGAGAAAAAGACATGGACTAATACAAGAAAGTTCTATTTCTTTATACATATACATATCAAATGAAAAATGAATGCAATTTCCAAAGGTATATAATGAAGAAATGTAGCTGAGATGAATAAAATATAACCCAAATATCTATTACACTTTCAAGCTACAAACTTAACTAATTATTAATAGTAACAAGAAAAATAAATGCAATGAACTATTACAATGGAAGAGGAAATAAGCTTAATGAAAAATAAAATTTTCTAAAAGAAATAGTTAAAAGCGACTGACCTATTTTTGTGAGAATGATGTTTAATTGTTAACAACCCTTTTCCCTTTTGTAACTCTTCAAAAATAAATTGATGCGCTGCAAATGTAAAAAAAAAATTGCCATTAAATTGGCAAAAAAACATTTCAAATGGAAATAGAATGTTCCCATGCAGTTTTCAAATCAATGTTTATTTGGATTTTATGTGTCAAGTGAGATTTTGGAGGCTTCTACGTGATATTTTGGAGATTTTTAGTAACAGTTATATAATGCATAATGCGTGTATTCTATATCAAGATAAACTTTAATCATCTGATTCACTTTTATCTCAGCAAACAATATAAAATCATTGATACTATAAATCTTAATATTCATAATCCATTCCCTAACATAGACATATCAAAATATATCATTGAATATAATTAAATATATGACTTTAAAAGAGAAGCAAATTAAAGTAGTGTTCTAGTGATGTTCCAGTTGGAAATATCAAAAACTTAAAGTTGAATTGAACAATCATAATAGAAGAGTTACTGAAGACTCATTAGCCACCAATGTCCCATTAGTCACTATTGTGTGATGCATCTAATCCTTCAATTAATTTTTTTACAATAGTAGTTACATGAAAATGAAAGGTCCATTAAATAATTTCAAACTACTAATATGTGTATTTAGTAATCAAGCTGGCTTTGGAGCAACAGCTGGCAACTCAGCACCATAACAATCAAATTCGCTACTTGGATAATTATGAGAAAAAATTGGGTAAACTTCAACTGCATTTTCGGATGTTTAGAGTTCAGCAGAAGGCTGGGCCTTCATAGCATGCTCACCTAGAGAGGTATTGGTATGTAAGTAGATAACAAGGACCTTCAATTGAGGGCACATGAGTAAATTAAAAAGGGTGCAACTATATTATATATAAATATAGTCAATAGAGGATGTAGGATAAGGACAAGGGCAACTTTTGTTGCGCAATACAAAAATTTATTGTAGCTCATTCAAATGTTTTATAATTATCAAATAGATCAAATATGAGATTGGTATAAACAGTAACACACAACATGGCAAACAAACCTGCAACAAATAGAGTTGAATTTGCTTATCTAAGGACAACGAGTGACCCATCTAATGGAGTTAATGATGCCCCCAAGCTCACTAAAATTTGTACAACTTGTTTTTTAAAACTATGATTAGGGCAAAGACAAAAAAGTGCATACACCTGATGATGAATATGTGAAGGATGATTAAGAAAAATATAATGATTAAAAGCCATGACTGTAATCATCATATCTACTAATCACTCACACTCTACTAATCAGCTCTTGAAGACAAATAAATCCATGCCATAATCAACTCTTGAAGACAAATACATCTCTATTATGATCCCTAAATATTCTTTTCCACTCAAAATGTATAATGCATCAGCTTATTCATTAGAAAACAAAAGATGATTAATTTAGCTCAATAGAGTTTGTGGTAATTGGCAAAAAAATATGCAAGTTGAAATGCAGTCAACGCAAATAAACAGGAATTGAGAATTATACATTTGAATTAAATGCCAAGTCCTTGAAGTTATCAATAGTGTTTAGTTGGGTAGCTGACAAACATGTGAGTAGTTCAATATAGAAAGTTGATGCTTACTGTTATAGGTTGAGTTTATTTTTTGTCCTTCCAAGTTACACTCAATTTCTAAACGTATTCCTCACTACCTAATTGGTTTATGATCCAGACTATAATCAAACTTTCTATCATTTTACTAAGTGTGAAAAAGATTATACTAGGGGAGAGGAGTCAGTAGTTGAGCATGTTTCAATAGTTGTGATAGTAGTTGTTTATATAGTGTCCAATAGTTGTGATAGTAGTTGTTTATATAATGTCTAATAGTTGTGACTTGACTACCTATTATTAAACAAAATGTATTCCTTTGATATAAAAAACAACCAATCATGTGATGCCACATCAACCCTCAACTACCCATGATGTGAATGCACTAGTATTGGTCTCATTTTTTTGGGGGCATTTTTGGACACCTTGAGAAAAAGCATGCTGATGTGGCCCTGAAACGAAAGTTAAATGGAGGGGAATTACCAAGTAAGCTGCTGTAAAAAAAGGGAGTGATTTGAAATTTCCACGTAGGATAATTAAAAGCATGAAGTTAGGGTGCACAACTACTGGAGAGCTAGCGACCTGTCTCTCTACACCAAAATTCATAAAATCGAAACAGGTTTGAATGTATTTTTTTATACTGACACAAAAGGAGCTTTGATGATCTGATTGTTTGTTACCAAAAATAGACTGTAGATTTAGCGGATATTCTCAAACCATTAATTTTGCATTGAAAAAAAAGTAATCAATTTTAGAAGTATATAAGCTACCTTGTACTACATCCAGAGTTCTGGAAAAGTGTGTGTGTTATAATAATGCTACAACCTTTTGGTAATCCAATGGTCTCCAAGCTAATTTTGTTGTCAAATATTGAGGTAAAGATGTGACAAATGTTACGAAACTACTGTGGATATGTTTGGGTTTGGTATATCTAATATGTCTTGTAGGAATTGACTAAGTACAAAAATAGAAATCATCCCACATGCATTAAAGTGGACAACTCATGTTGGGGTAAGAAATTATGAATAGTTCTTACAGTGTCATAATGTTGTTGATGGAAATTGTGCAAAAGTTTGTATGATAGTCGTGTTCTTTTGCAACAACATTACAGTTTGTTCTCTTTCTAGATTTGAAACTTTAAACAATTTTAATAATTTCTACGTTTTTGGTTTCAATAAATATTTTATTCTCTGAAATAAAGATTTTTTCACTATGATTTACAATTGTAGAAAGCTACAGTTGGTCACATAACATGGGGGAATGTTATGAATCTTATTTTGTTGTATGCTAGATTTATGAAGTAGTAGGCACATAGGAGTAATTCTGGAGGTTACTAATTTGGAGGGATTGCAAAATGGGTTGTATGCATGGAGGAGTTTCTCAATGTGAGGAGCAGGTTTGATCCCGACGGACTGTTTTCTAATGGACAGATGGCTTGTTTGGGATTGGAGGGAGACGAGTGGAGGATTTGAGAGATGGATGAGCTCTCGAAAAGATGTGCAAGTGTACAGAGGATTGACATTGTGTTCCCCCCAAAGGGTATTGTGAAGATTTTTTTTTCCTTTGTATATCTTTGTCTTTCGGCTTTATTTTTGTCTTCAAGGTGATCCGCGTGCAAAGAGCTTGTATTTCTAACAGATGCACAATACACCACACGGTGGTTGCGTGTGTCTCAACGATCGTTCTCTCTCTAGTCAGAAGCCAGACCACATGTCGATCTAGAAGACATTTTCTTGCTTCCGCTTTTCATAGAGATGAAATTATCCACCCTTCCGACACGTCATCCTTTCGCGCCATGTAGTTGGATAAAGGGAATGTTTAATTTAGAGTCCGTCAGAATGCACTATACCTTTTTCCAGTGAAGGGATTTGAGTCGGTGCCGCTAAAGCCACTTGGGTGACCGACAGGGTTTTCCAGACTGTCTTCTAGGATCAGAGCGATTACAAGGGCTAATCCTATTGAAATATCTAAACGACATAAATGTGGTAGTTGAAAGTTGATGAGCAGGATTTCAGCAACCTAATAAAAGATCTAGAATCAGATTTCCAGGCTATTAGACTTCGACGTCTAGCAGTCATTAACTCTAGATGAGGTCGGTGTTTTCTCTTTTGAGCAGCTATATATTGAAAGCAGCGACATGGAGCAAGGGTTCCTGAAGTTTTCCCGTTGGAAATGTTTTCTTTAGTTTTCTTAGTTAATAGAAATATTTCTTTTAAAATTTTATAGAACACTGCTTCACTCTGGCATGTTATGTCTATTTTATGATCAAACTATTATCGGATTGGGATCCAATCTTTGTTTTAAAGTTCATTTGAACCTGAAATGCAAGTTATTCTGAAGAAATACTCGAAACTGTGCATGATATGGTCTTTATCAATATTTCTCTATTTATATCTTTGTCCAGAATAGAACACTATGTTTTGCTTGATCTGAATAGTTTTGGTTATCGAATTTCCATGATGTTTATGTATATGACTAAATCGTAAGCTTTAGAGATTGGACTATGTCATTGGACTTCTCCATTTTCTTTGTAAGGTTATCATTTTTTCATGATATGCTATATTAAGAGGAAGGGTTTGTATTACTTTTGAATGTTTTTCTATTAAATCTAGAACTTCTATGTTTGGTTTGGACCTTAATATGCATTTCCTAAGGGTCGATTGAATGATTGCATATGTGCTTGTATCGAGCCTCTGTTGTTCATTCTCCTCCCGCCAATGAAGGGAAGTGGTGTTTTATGTCTCTCATATCACTCATAGAGGAAAGATTGTGGTTTTGAAATGTTGTAAAAGCGTTGGCACATCGCCATTTTTCATGTTTTACATTTTACATTTCCTTTTCCTTTTTCCCCAAACTTAGAGAAGAGCCGACTTTCTATAAAAATCTCAGAGGTATTTAGTGAGGTGCATAT
Source organism: Sequoiadendron giganteum (assembly GCA_007115665.2). Classification (NCBI taxonomy): domain Eukaryota; kingdom Viridiplantae; phylum Streptophyta; class Pinopsida; order Cupressales; family Cupressaceae; genus Sequoiadendron; species Sequoiadendron giganteum. Next base: position 261,733,343 of record CM021105.1, read on the forward strand.
TGTCCCCCACTTGCTGAATTTCCCATAAGACTGTCGAAGAGGTGTAAGATTTTATGATCAACAGTTCTTTTTCTGGAATGCCTAGTGGGACCTATTCCAAAAGCCTGATTAGAGGTCAGAAATATCTCTAGATCAGACGAGAGGAAAGAAATTAGAAGTTTCATGCCCAGTGTTCAAACAAGAGCATCATCAAAGGGAAACTTTCAGTACTCTCAGTTACCAACCTTGACACCTAGGAGAAGAAGAGTCGCAGGTTTTGTATCACTTGCGAGAAGTAGAAGAGTAAGAAGTAGGAGTCCAAAGTTTAGAGCTTTATCTACTCCGCATGTAGGCCAAAGTTTCCAAATAAGAATACCAGTTTATCCAATTCATAGGAATATTTTCTCTATGGCCCATATACCCCCTCCCACTCCTAGAATCTTTGTAACTTGGGACAGTGGTAGTCCACTACAACCACCTACTCCACCTGATGTCTAGCCTGCCATACCCGCTAATGCCCTCAAGGCTATTTTGAAATTTTCTGGAGAGCATTCTAAAACCCCTTCTGAACACCTTCAAGATGTAGCAGAGGTATGTAGGGTGCATAATATCAAAAAGGAAAATATTGCTATGAGACTGTTGGCTTCTTCTTTCAAAGGGAAGGCTCAAGACTGGTACAGATCCCTAGCTTATGGTTCTATCAGCTCATGGGATAATCTCGAAGAAAAAAAAAATTCGAACGATTTTTCAAAGAAAGGAGATTGTTCCCCCTTGTTGCATCAGCTAATTACTATCAAGAGAGCCCCACAAGAAGTTATGAGCGACTTCAACACAAGGTTTAACAAAACCTGGCAGAGGATCCCAACTATTGTGTGACCTCCAGCTGCTATGGAATTCATGTTATTTTTGAAGGCCATTAACTCAGATATCATGGTCTTGATATCTTCCATGGGAGGAGATACCCTACCTAATGCTTATGAATTGGAAATCGATGCAGAGATTAGTTTGATAGATGCAGGAAAACTTCCGCCGTGACCTCCAATGCCTATTTTTTCCAAAATCTTAGGTACTCCGCTCCGAGAAGAGTCTTCTCCGAACACTCTAGTGACATAGACGATGAGCCTGATTCCACCCCATTCTATGTAAGTGTACCCTACCACACAACCAAGCACATCGGTTTATTCCTTTGTAGCGGTGGACCTCAATGATATGAAAAGTCTGATGCGATCTTTCACTAATGAGCTAGTTCTCATCAAGCGGCAGCAAGCATCTCCTCTGAAACAAACAAATCAGACATACCAAGGGGGTAGACCTTTCTATCAACAGAATCAACAGTGTACATATTAAGGACCTTCGGGTCGGGGAGTTCAGCAAGTAGCTTTAATCGACCAAATAGTCTTGGTTACGATGCCATTGCAAATGGTCAAAGATAGCCACAGTAAGGAGTTGGTACCAGGCCAAAACAACCTAGTGGATGATGAAAATGCATGGTGTTTCCCTTACAATTATTGTCACATGCCTCAGAATTTCCCTAAAGGAAACTTACAGCAAAGAATAGCAAAGCAGAGGAACAAAGGCGTTCGACCCAATATAGAAGGATACGAGTCTGTCGAGATGGAGAACAGCCAATTCAAAGCGCAAATGCAAGGGATGTTCATGGAAAAAAAGCTAGACATAGCACCCGATCAAGCACTTTTCTCTTGGATGGAAGAGAAAGACGTAGTTTTTACGAATGAAGCCCTGACAATCAACACTCTACAGGTACAGTCGGATCATAATACCAGATCCAAGAGAAGACTCATCGGGGAATATGTGCCACAGTCTCTCCCTCATTCCCAGCCTTGCCAACCGCCATCATATGAGAGACAACCCCAACTGACTGTTCAACTGACTCCACAACAACAAATTCTACCAGTACCTGACAGATTGCCTAATAAGACATTGAATCCATCCACAACAAATCATTTTCGTCAGAAGCCCAGGGAGATTCTGCCATTTAGACCCAAGGTTCAACCGGTTGAAATGCTTAATGTAGTGGAACAAATGAAGAAGGTGCCTGCTAATGTGTCTCTATGGGATGTAATATTCATCCCAGAGAAAAAGTCATTGCTTGAAGGAGCACTAAAAAATGAAGAACCAAGATCACACACGGACAAAGTTACGACATGGGATCTGAATAAAGACAAAGTTCCCGCATCGCATCCTCAAATTCTGAAATCCGTAGCTTATACGAATGACGTGGAGAAAGAAAAATCTAGAGAGGTAAGCAAGCCAACGCCCACTCCTTTCTTTTTAACATTAATTGTGGGGGATAAACTTCTGCACAATAATATGATTGACTCGGGAGCCAGTACGAAAGTCATGCCAAAGCAAGTGGCTGATGCCTTAATGCTCAAGTATGAACCCTTCAAAAAAGGAATCACGCAGTTGGATGGAAAGAAGGTTCTGACAGTCGATTAGATAAAATATTTATCCTTAACCCTTTTTTCATGTCCAAGCCAGACAGTCTCACAAGAGGTAGTGATAATCGACATTCCCCTGATCTTCTAGATGTGTCTCTCTAGAGATTTCATCGCGAAGCTAAGAAAATATTTGGCACTAGATTGGTCCCATTTGATATTAAGAACTAAGCATGGAGCGAAGATGAAGATTCTTTCAAAATCTTTACATTCCGAACACATAGCGGATAGTGTTGTTTTCTATTTTGAGGCTGCACATACTTCCTTTTCAAAGCAAGAAGGGTATTGCGTTGAAATATTAGAATATGAAGAAGACACAAGTGCGTGGACCCTCGAAGAGGAGGTTATCCTTTACCAGTTCATTGATTCTGACCCATTTGGAAATTTCCATGCCACTGGACTAGGTACTTATGTCATATTTGATGATGATACGGTCCATCTGAAACTAATAAAAGATCAGGTAAGTTATGATGATCCGATGGATAATCACTTGTGGACCTTGTACTTTGATGGCGCTAAATGCAAAGCCAGTTTTGGAGCAGGAGTTTGATTGTTGTCTCCGACAGGATCCGAGACCCTTAAGGCTTATCATTTCCAATTTTTGTGCTCAAATAATGATGTGAAATATGAAGCATTAATCCATGGTCTTTTCCTTGCCGATTTGATGGGTGCGAAAATATTGCAAGTATTTGTAGATTCTGAGTTGATAGTAAGCCAAGTTTGTGGCCAAGCAGCGGAAAAAATACCAGGATGAAGGCCTATATACATCGAATATGGGACTTAATTGAGGGTTTTGAAGCTTTCAACTTGCAAGTTATTCCCCGATCCTCGAACGATGTAGCAAATTAGATGGCTTCCATTGAGTCACAGTTTGAGCTTGTTTTTGACTCAAAACAAAGTGCAGTTTGCATTATTGTCCAACCGTCAATTCCTAACAATGACAAAAACTGGAAAGTATTTGAATATGATGCCCACATAGCCACTTTCGTTGAAAAGTCTGAACGACCTTCTGACTGTTCGAAATCAGAGTTCCAACCATCTGAAGGACAGGTCATTCAACTAAAGGGAAATAAACTTCCTTGAGGTTTGATTTCCCTCAAGAATCTTTTTGATTGTGAAGATGTGAGGAATGGAAAGTGAAGGTTCACAACCAACGAAAAGGATTTTGAAGAGATAGATGTTGGGAATGACAGAAGACTGAAAGTCAGAATGAATGTACAGTAGGAAGATAGAGAAAGGCTAAAGAGTCTATGCTCTAAGTACTAAGGGGTTATAGAATGGACCTACGATGATCTCAAAGGATACGACCCTGGTATAATTCAGCATACCATCAACTTGGTAGAGGGGTCAAAGCCCGTCTGACAAAAGCAAAGGTCTGTCAACCCGAAGGTTGAAGCGTTGATGGCAGAAGAGCTCACTAAAATGATCGAATCCCAAATCATTTATCTGATTAAACACTCAACTTGGGTGTCTAATCTGGTACCGGTTCGAAAGAAAAATGGTGATATCAGGCTTTGTGTCGATTTCCAGGATCTGAATAAGGCCTTGCTAAAATATCATTATCCCTTGCCATCCATGGAGTAGATCTTGCAGACAGTGGTTGGATTGGAGATGTTCTCATTAATTGACGGTTTTTTGGGGTAAGTACTGGTTAATGAGAGTGACCAACACAAGACAACGTTTACAACCAAGTGGGGCACGTTCGCATATGCAAAGATGCCTTTCGGACTCTCAAATTCTGGTGTGACTTTTCAACGGGCCATGGACATTGCTTTTGCAAGATTGATTAATTCAATCATTTTGATTTACCTAGATGATTTGTCTGTCTTTTCAAAAGTTGAGGTTGATCACTTTGATCACCAAGAACAGATCTTTCAGAGTTGCCAAAAGTTTAGGATTTATTTAGATCCCAAAAAATGTGTTTTCGGAGTACCTCAAGGTAAACTTCTTGGTTTTGTGGTGTCCAAGGAAGGAATTGCAATAGACTTTGAAAGAGTTAAATCTATATTAGGTTTTCCTTTACTAGGAAACCAAAAGGGGTTACAATATTTCTTGGGAAAGATAAATTTTGTCAATCGTTTCGTTTCATTTCCGACTTTGCAGGCATCGCAAGGCCCATCACCTTGATGCTAAAAAAGAATATAATTTTCAAAGAGACTCTCGAAGGAAAAGAAGCTTTCGAGCAGATAAAGAAGGCTATTTTCGCTGCTTCGGTATTGGCCAATCTAGATTTCTCTAAAGATTTCTTGTTATATGTATACAACGGCCAACATAGAATAGATTTTGTGCTCACTCAAAATGACAAGAAGGATAATGGAGAGCGTCCGATTGCTTTTCATTCGAGAACCCTCAAAGGTTATGAGATCATATATAAATTTTTAGAGAAGCAAGTGTTTGCCATTGTCAAGAGTCTCAAAAGGTTCCAACACCTAGTGTTAGCCAATAAGATCACTCTTTTGGCCGCCCACCCAAGTGTAAGGGAATACATCACCGAGGGAGAGATAATCGAAAAAAGAGCCAATTGGATCACTAAGATCCTAGAATATGACGTGGACATCAAGCCAACTAAGCTGGTGCAAGGAAGAGGCCTATGCGAATATCTTGCACAAGAGTTGGGTTCCGAACCCGACAAAGAAATTGATCAAGTTTTTTCAAATCAATTCAAATATGAGGAATCTTGGGTAATGGATCAGACATTATACATGTAGAAGGGATATTACTTGACAACTCTCCCCTCCCACAAATGAAGATACTATTGACTGCAAGGCACCAGGTATGTGTTGGTGGAAGGGACTTTGTTTAGAAGAAACTATGATGGATTATTGCTTCGATGCTTAGACAAATGCTAGTCAGATAGTGTTCTGTCAGAATTCCATAACAGTCTTGAGGGAGGACATTTTTTTGCTAAAACCATTGCTCTAAAAATTATGCAAGCAAGATACTATTATCCCTCAATGTTTTCAGAAGTGAACCGTTTGGTGCAAAAATGTGCTCAGTGCCAATTCTTTGTTGGCAAGAGAAAAAAATTGCTTTGCCTTTGAGTCCCATTGTAACTGAGGAACCTTTTTCTCAATGGGGTTTGGATTTTGAAGGAATGATAAATCCTATCTCTAGTGTTGGTCATAAGTGGATTCTCACAGTGACTAATTATTTCACAAGATGGACAGAAGCTATCGCCCTGAAAGGTTCTATAGAAGGTGAGATTGTTAACTATCTAGAAGGGTTGGTGACTAGGTTTGGTTCACCAAAGACCATCATATCTGACAATGCTAAGGCCTTCGTAGGTTCGAAGGTGTCATATTTTTCCATTAGGAATGGGATCTACCTCAAAACCTCTTCGAATTATTACCTGCAAGGGAATGGTCTAGCAAAGTCAACAAATAAAAACCTAATTAGGTTAATCAAGTGCATTGGGTCCAAATGAGAAAGGGAATGGCATGAACATCTGTGGGTTGCTCTGTGGGAAGACCGAATCACATCGAAAAATATCCTGAAGAAATCTCCTTATGAGTTAATCTATGGAAAGGAGATAGTTTTTCCTATTTCTATGGAGCTCCCTGAATTGCAATTACTGAAAGCCCTAGAAATAGAGGAAAACGGTGGAATGGAGGTACGGATAGCCGAACTCCTTGAACTGGAGAAAAATAGAGAAAAATATTTTTTACCTATGATTAGCCGCCAATGAATGGTCAAGCGATGGTTCAAAAAAAAGACTTCTAACACAGATTTCTAGGAAGAGAGCTTGGTTCTAAAATACGATGAGCGCATCACAAAACCAGGACAACACACCAAATTCAAAGCATTATGGAAGGGCCCCTTCCGAATCAGTGCATGTAAGGAAAGAAATGCATTTGAAATGGAAGATATGGAAGGTAATTCTTTGGGGATACTGGTGAACGGTATTCATCTAAAACCATTCCATTAAAGTACAACACTCTTTGAAATTTTTATAGATATGTACCATATGTAAAACATTTATAAAAAGATTTTATGTTTTAGATTTAAGAATAAGTGAGGAAGCAGAAGTATGAAAATCTATATTGTATATTGTATTTTCTTTATCGAATTTATAGTATGGGGTAGCCTGAGCCACAGTTTTTAGTAGAAAATCTCTTTTGAGCAAAACCCAAAAAAAAGGGTATTCAAGCAAAATACAAAAGGAAAGACAAAATGGAGGCATTTTTACAAAAAATGAAAAAGGCCTCTAGCCATCATCATAGGGGCTTGTTGCCCATAATTGCTTTTCTTTTTCTTTTCTTTTCCTCTTCTTCACTCGTAGGGGAGCATGAACACAATTCACGGACACCGACCTCATTCTGCACAGCCGAAGACGACGAGCTTGAACTGTTTCTTGAAGTCATACTATGTAGGAGCTTCATCAATGCCATACTCCCGAAGGAGATAAGTAGCAACAGGTAGAAACAAGGCAAGGTGGGTATTTAGGTCCATGGTACGAAAGTCGCTGAGAAAGGGAAGCCAAGGTACGTCCACGCCATGGTCAACGAACCTGCAAAGGTCCATCGTGTTGGGAATGTTGACGCGAGGGATAGCAACTTGCACTATTTTGTCGAGACCTTCCAACATAGAAACATCGAACATGCAGTGACATAGCTCAACTATCTTAGTTTTGGCGACATTAAGGTCCAATACAAAAGCCACAAAGCGGGATAGGACGTTTCAATTGGTTTGCATCTGGTTCTTGTCTTCAATGAAGTCCATGCCAACGACCCACCGAAAGGAAATTACCCCTAGGCGGTCACACCCCTTTACCAGGCGCTTAATTCTATCACCCGTAATCTCCTCGGTGAAGGCATATTGTGGCCTGTGTGGGAGAAGATGAACGGGAGTAGTCAGACCAATAGACATGATTGGAGCAGTAAAGCAAAAGGCAATATTGTAGATAGAAAGAAGATAGCTAAACTCTAAAGTTTTGATTTTTTGAATGAATATAACCTTGAGGTGGCATAGCTATTTATAGAAAAGAGGTGTCAGAATTGCTAAACAACGAATGTTTTATTTTTGGCCGGATGATATCGAGAAAATGTCAAGGCAGCCGATGAACGGAGAATAGATCGTAAAAAAAATCTGTCATAAGGTTTGAGAATTAATGTTTGGGCGTTGAGAGTAAATTCCCATATAGGCCGATTTTTGACGTGTCCTTGGCCATCATCAACGTCAGCCAGCTTACACAAATGAAAGGACATGGATTAACACACTAATACTTGAAAAATTAATGAGCTAGTCTTTTCAAGAGTACTTCGTATCGCTAAACAAAGATTGACATAAATAATGACACTCTCCCTGAGGCAACAGGTATAATTGAGAAAAGAGGTGACGAAAAGGAATGTACTACATTCATCTCTACAGAGTTTTGGCATTCCCGAGGGATATAGATCCTCTACCTACATGTATCTCCTCATTGGTAGCATTTAATGAACCAACGGTAATGACTTAGCCCTAACTACATGTACTTCTTGGGAAATTAATTGCATGAAAAGTAGATTTTTTCCAGAGGAAGCAAAGAGAAAGTTGCCATTTTGGCAAAATTCTCTGCAAATTTTCAAGCAACCATGGTGAAACCAACAATGACTGGGAGAAGAGCTGAATCTACACCAAGGAGGCCCATTTTTGCCAATATTTTTGGGCAAAAATCATTCACCAATGCCCAAGTGCCTGAGGATCGACCTTTCAAATTCTGTAAAAGGGTGCCGATAGATAGGAGTGTTAAAAGGGAAGCGGTGTGAGATGTTGCCGACAATGTTTTCAACCCCAGGTTGGCAAGGAACCTTAAAATTTTTAGAGAAGGAGCTTTTTAAAGAATGAAATATCATGATAACTATGAGACTTTTGCCTCTCGGCTCTAGAATTGTGGGTTGCCATAGTTCATGATACCTGTCGTACACCGGTGTCCAGAATTGGTGCACGCATGCACCAAAAGATTTGATGAAGAAACCAGGACCATTACATGCAACAAAATAAAGGTCGGAATCTATGCTCCAGCTATACCAGAGATGTTGTGTATCCCTTTCAACTGGCATATCAAGATGTTCATTAAAGAGGATATGGAGACCTATTGGGAAGAATCGAACGAAAGGGAGAGTTTCTATCATCATGAAATAGGGGAAAGGCCAACCAGAGGCTGTTTTGTTTTTCCTTTGGCATTCAAGAAGTTCTTAGAGAATGTTTAGGACCTTTTGTCAATGGTAGCCTGGGTTTTCGGTCTAGACAATGACGAGGAGGTCCAATCCTTTCATATGGCCCTAGATTTGATACTCAAGCATGAGCGAGAGCAGAGGTAATTCAATTTTGCTGATGTGATAGCTGCCAATATGTTGTTGCAGCTAAAAGATTACCAAGTTGAATCTAAATTCAGGTATTCTTCTTTCTTGGTCCATTTGATCTTGCATCAAAACTTTAGTTTTTTAGAAAGAAATTACCTGTATCTAGGTTAAACGAGGAGGGTTTAATTTGTTGGGGATATAGAGGGTCTGTCATCATAGAACAGATGTCTAAAACAATAGTGCCTTAGTGATTTTCATTTCTTCAAATCACATCAAAGACACAAACTATGCCATAAAGCGGAAATAGGCACAATGGATCTCCCATTGATCTATCTGAGAAAAGTAAATGCAAACAAGATAGAAGATTCAACACAAGCATAGATCCAAGAATGCATAATCAGACAACCATGAAAGACAAACATGTAGACACACAAATTTACGTGGGGAAAACCTTTTCAGGTAAAAAATCCCACCCTCCAAAACGCTCAACTCAAATTATATTATTCAACAACAAACATTTACAATACAATCTCAAAGCTATGCTCTTCAAAAGATTACATCTTGTCCATCTGGAGAATGCAGGCAACATTAATATACATAATCTTCACACTGTTACAATGTCTTCAAATGACATAATATGTAGATTCCCTTCAGCTCCTCAGTTGACTATCTCAGCCAGCCTCACAACCAGCCCAACCTTTAGGCATGTTAGGTTCACATCTTTTCAGATCTGAGAGTCTAAGTGTTCATGGTTACAACAATATGCAAAAACCGCTCGAACTCTCTCAGCCTCTCTCTCTTTGCTCATCACCTTTGATCTTGCACATGAGATTATTTTATAATATATTACCATGTGCCTGCCTATTCTTCCCGTTCAAGCAATGAATAGTCATCAGGATAACTAATTATCCTACCTGCAAGCTTCCATCAATCTCTGATAACGTGCACAACATATTCAGCCAGGCGCATCGAGGCGCAGAACATTAAAATGGTTACAGATACATATCCATCAACCTCCAAACCATCCATTTAATGCAACTCTATCACAATCAGAAAATAAGCTTTAGGCCAATCAGATCTTAAATATCTTGCCATGTGTTGCCCTTCCATTTGTTCACCACTTTGACTTCTGGTCAAGCTCGGTCAAGCTCGGTCGGCCGAGCTCACCATGGTCTTCCATTGACCTCTGACCTGCCAGTCATGGTATGGTGATAATTGTTTGGCATCACCGCCGTGATCAACCGCGAAGGCCGCTAGGCCACCCCGCGGCAGGGCGGTGACCGCCTGGCAGACTACCAACGGTCTTACTGCGGCCACCGTGGTGAGACTTCTCACCACCCACGGTAAGGCGGTAACTGCCAAACTTAACCACCGCCCTTCAACCGCCAACGACCACTCCCGTGTCGCTCACCACGCTACCTCCACCGCTAGACAAAGACCCCGCATTAAGGAGATAAGGCATCGCTCCGCCACCGCACCACTCACCGCACCGCCAATGAGCAACCTCCGCAGTAAAGAGGTAGGACTTTGCTTCACCAGGCGCTGCCAACCGCACTACCGCACCACCTCCAAGCGACCCCTACGGTAAGGAGATAACATCCATGCGGACTGTCGAGGCTTCACCATGCCATCGCCAAGTACGGAAGAGACCGCTGCGATAAGGTGGTAACACCACCCAACTATTAGACCAAACATAGTGGCCCGCGGTAAAGTGATAAATCGCTCAACCATGCCACCAAAGAAAGCTTGCAGTAGTGCAGCGGTAAAGGCCAGAAACATGGAGAAAATTCCCAAGTCCGAAAGGGATCCAAAAAGTTGAGGCATAAATTTCCCAACAATCTCCCACTTGACGAAGACTTATTGGCTTCCTCCAAACGCGAACAAGGACCAACACCATGCTTTCATGCTCCAACCAAGACACTTGCAACAACATCCGATAAATGTCCACCATCTCAGGCAACAACTCCAAACATCCACCATAGGAAAAAAAAAAAAAAAGGAACAAGCCAAGGCATAAATGCACCAGTCTCCAGAACACAAGCATCAGATCCTTCAAGCAGAAAAGGTACCACAACAGAAGCAACAAAGCACTCAAACGCGAACACAGAATGAGAAACCATTCTCTAGAACAAGATAAAACATCAGCTAGAACAACAACTAGAAAACTAACTGTCCTCATCTAATTGATCAAACCCACACATTTGAAAACCAACACCCACAACTCGTGCTAAACCATTGAATCACCCATACCTCAAAGGTATCCACCATTAGTAAACTCATGCCATCACATATTCACCCATCAGCTATAGAATACAAGCACCATGTGTCAACCAGTTAAAAGACCAAACACATCCAGGTACTCCCACTGCAAGGGTATTGTCCAGATGAATGCAAAGAACTGGAATGAGCACATTCAACGCGTCTCTTTGTTAGCATCCCGACAAACAAGACACCATCACAAGTGATCCAGGCATACCAAGTCCACCAATAACAACATGTAGAAAAATGTAACCATGTAGTTCCAAGGAACTATCCACAATGATATGCACAACCTGCAACCACCTACTGCAAGAAACATTTCTCTCAACAGTCTTCCACATTCTTCAAAGGTTCCATATCTGACTGAAGAAGGAAGTGCAAGAACCTTCATGTCATCACCCAAGAGACAACACATGACCACAAACTAGTGACCAAAACGGCTCCACATACATCTAAAGTCAAATGAACATACAGGAAGAAAATACCAGATTAGAGAGAAACATCAAATCATAACATGTAGAGTCCTCCTACATACACTTCTAAATGCCAGTTGTGTCAAGAATGATCTTCTTCACATCCCAAAGGAAATGCCATAACAACACCCAAACGGTTCCATGAATGTATGCATCTCAAAGAAGATAAAACTAATCCATATTCTTATCTCCTACCAATCCTCAAAAGTACAAGGAGATAAACTATGTTGTCCACCTTTCACTATGAATCCTATAGAATCTTAAAACAACAATTCAAGATTCATATCATGAAAGCAAAGCATATAGCACATTTGAAATATATAATGGGAAAATACCTTTCAAATGAACTTCAATGCCGAGTAGACCAAGAGGAAAACGATGCTCCTCCAAGATGTACAAGCCACCATGACTTACCCAAGACCAATCTCCTCACTGGTCTCTGTTAAACTCACGTTCAACCAAGGTGTGGGCTACTCAGACTTTCAACTATAAACAACAACATTCTCAAAAGAATTTCATCCTCACCTTATTCTCCATACATCCATGAGCACCAACAACCTGTCATCTCATGCTAACTCCAATCTACATTATTGCACTTAACATGAATTCCTCAAGCATATGACCAAAGTACTCAAAACATAAAGAAACCCTAGACCACTGTCGAATCTCCAAACAGCTAAACCAAGAGCTTATCATGACACCATGATCTTACCATCCCCCTTAGGAGATTACATGCTTCAGGTGACTTCATTACGGTCTCAAGAACAAAGCCCCAACTAACACTTTGATTAGCAATCAAGAGTACGCATGACATCCAACAAACAACTCCAAACTGCTAACACCTATCAAGCACCACTAGCACCTCAACCAAAACTCACAAGATTCTTCCATGGCTCCAGGATGCTGCACATCCTCAAGTAGTGCCCATGCAAAAAATGAAAGAGCTCTTTTGCAGCAACAAGATCTAAGAGCTCGACCAAAAATGTTTACAACACTAAAGAAGATAGTTTACCACCAAGTGATGAATTCACAGTCACTGCTAAAGCTCCCACTGAACCATGATATTGAGCTTTCCAAGCATCATGACCAAACATATGTTGATCCAAAAACCTTCAAGTACAAACGATAACATGTCCATTGGACAAAAACGCCAAACAACACCAAGATTACCAGATCACATAGACCAAACCATCACTGTCAAAAGCTTACACAGGCCAGTGTACCAAGCTCTTTATGACATCGTGATTCACATGCTACTGGTCCATAACTGACTATTCAGGTACTCAATCGCCATTCCTCCTCTCATCTCAAAAAATCCACACCAATGCACAAGTGACCACAGACAAGTTCAACCAACAGATCTGCACCATCACAGAAGTGACCCCATGGATATAGACAGTCCACTTCCAAGTTATCTCACTATAGCCAATGGGTAGCTAATCCACCAGCCGCACAAATCAAAGATCCACTTCAATGCCTACAAATCTATCATCACATTGGAAACTGCAAAACTAAGATCATCAAAGAGAACAACCACGTAGATAACTTGACTCAAACACCAGATCAACAACAGATCTAATTTGCCAATCACGTCCACAACTCAAGCACCATAGTCAAGGAAACTAGCAAAGAAAACACCACAAGAATGCTGAATGAAAAAAATATACCAAAATTCTTATGTAGAGAAGACATCACACCTCCTCAAAACATGTCGAACTACAACTATCTCATCCAGTCACACCCCAGAAGCCAGGGTCTAGAAAAATAGTTGAACAATAGCTCCACAAACCACAAGTTTGTTTTTTACCATGCAAAACCTACAAAACCACAGTGTTTATAAAACACCCATGCACGTTTATATTCATTGCTCATTTGGATGACTCAGGAGTCTGTACACAATCATCACGGTTAACCAAAATAATGAAAAAAAAAACATGAATATGCATCATAGACTTTTTAGGAAAATCTACAAAAAACCTTCAGAGCCAGAGACATGAATCCAAAACATGTGAGTGCAAGATACATGTAAGCAGGAAAACCAGGTCCATTTCAGACCAGTTCCAAAACCACAACCATGCATAGGCATACAAGAGAGCCAGGCTATACAAAAGTTACAGATCACCCAGATCAACTTCATAGCCTTCATGCAATCAGAGCAATAGAGAAACCGCCTTTAGTGTAAGTCAGAACACCCAGTACAAGCACAATACTCCATGGATGAACAACACAAGCAACTCCATACTGCTAAGGAGCCTCTCACACAGACACCTAGTATGAACCATGCTTTGCTACAACACAACCATTAGCATACTTCACACCCCTTGCATCAGAATCGTTTGCTACCAACCAAGAGCCTCAAACCACATCATCACAATGTGATCAACTCTAGTATCTCTAGTGTCTTTCATGTTGCGTGTTGAATCAAAGAAGCAAGAACTTCCAATCATCGAAGGATCAAGAAACAACAAATTCCTCCAAATTTCCTCAAGCTTGCTAGGATAAGAAATCTTCACAGGAGAAATACCTAGAACTTCACTAACCAAGAGAAGGCTTTGATACCACTTGTTGGTATCATGAACAAGCCTTGACCTCCCTTAACCAGCTCTGATACCACTTGTTGGGGATACAGAGGGTATGTCATCATAGAACAGACGTCTAAAACAATAGTGCCTTAGTGATTTTTCATTTCTTCAAATCACATCAAAGACACAAACTATGCCATAAAGCAAAAATAGGCACAGTGGATCCCCCATTGATCTTTCTGATAAAAGTAAATGCAAACAAGATAGCAGATTCAACACAAGCATAGATCCAAGAATGCAAAATCAGACAACCATGAAAGACAAACATGTAGACACATAGATTTACGTGGGGAAAACCTTTTCAGGTAAAAAACCCCACCCTCCAAAACACTCAGCTCAAATTGTATTATTTAGCAACAAATAGTTACAATACAATCTTAGAGCTATGCTCTTCAGAAGATTACATCTTGTCCATCTAGAGAATGTAGGCAACAACAATATACAAAATATTCACACAGTTAGAATGTCTTCAAATGACATACTATGTAGATTCCCTTCAGCTCCTCAGTTGACTGTCTCAGCCAGCCTCACGACTAGCCCAACCTCTAGGCATCTCAGGTTCACATATTTTCAGATATGAGAGTCTAAGTGTTCATGGTTACAACAATATGCAAAAACCACTTGAACACTCTCAACCTCTCTCTCTTTGCTCATCACCTTTGATCTTTCACACAAGATTATTTTTTAATCTCTTACCATGTGCCTACCTGTTCTACTCGTTCACCCAATCAACGATCATCAAGATAATTAATTATCCTACCTTTAAGCTTCCATCAATCTCTGATAACGTGCACCGCTTATTCAGCCAAGTGCATCAAGCTGCACAACATTAAAATGGTTGCAGATACATATCTGTCAACCTCCAGACCATCCATTTAATGCAGCTCTATCGTAATCATAAAATAAGCTTTCGGCCAATCAGATGTTAAAGATCTTTCCATGTGTCGCCCTTCCATTCATTCACCACTTTGACCTTTGGTCAAGCTCGATCGATCGAGCTCCGAGCTCACCATGGTCTTCCACCACGCTACTGCCGACCTTTGACCTGCCAGTCGCAGTATGGCGATAACCACCTGGCATCACTGCCGTGGTCAACCGCGCTACCACAGAGGCCGCTAGGCCACCCCGCGACAGGGTGATGACCGCTTGACAGACCACCAGCGGTCTTACTGTGGCCACCGTGGTGAGATTTCTCACTACCCACGGTAAGGCGATAACCGCCAAACTTAACCATCGCCCTTCAACCGCCAACGGCCACTCCCACGTCGCTCACCGCGCTACCTCCACCGCTAGATAGAGACCCCACAGTAAGGAGGTAAGGCATCGCTCCACCACTGTGCCACTCACTGCACCACCGATGAGCAACCTCCATGGTAAGGAGGTAGGACTTCGCTTTGCTAGGTGCCACCAACTGCGCTAC
Organism: Sequoiadendron giganteum; assembly: GCA_007115665.2. Lineage (NCBI taxonomy): Eukaryota > Viridiplantae > Streptophyta > Pinopsida > Cupressales > Cupressaceae > Sequoiadendron > Sequoiadendron giganteum. Next base: position 261,748,796 of record CM021105.1, read on the forward strand.
CGCGTTGCCAACTGCGCTACCCCTGCGATAAGGAGGTAACAACCACACAAACCACCAAGCCTTCACTGTGCCACCGCCAAGCAGGGAAGAGACTACCACGGTAATTTGGTAACACTACCCAACTGCTGGACCAAGCAGAGTGGCCCGTGGTAAAGTGATAAACCACTCAACCGTGCCACCAAAGAAAGCTTGCAATGGTAAAGGCCAGAAACATGGAGAAAACGCCCAAGTCCAAAAGGGATCCAAAAAGTTGAGGCATAAATTTCCCAACATAATTTAGCCAATTTATGTATGGACTTATTTCATGTCAAGGACAAGTAGCTATTATTGGTTTATACACCTCTTTCTGAGACCGGTATTATAAGAGTTGTTACCTTGGTCCAATGACCACTTGTCTCCTAAAGTTTTGTTGTGGATTAAAAACTCATCGACCCCGGTGGATTATTTCTTTGGGGAAGATTTTACATTTATAATATATCATGGTTTTGCTAGAGAACCTTTATGAATCCCTAGATTTGTAACAGATTGGGTCTTCGCGTTGGAGGCATGCCGACAGACAACTCTTGTCGACAACGTGTATGGAAGAGGAAGGAACAAAACAAGATTGTATCTGCTCCCCCTCTGCATTGCAAACGGTGGGGTAGTGTTGGAGAAGCATAAAGAACAAAATGAATTGACCAATTTTTTGGGGGCTTAGTCCTCATATGTGAAGAATGGGACTATAATCCATCAAGGAAACTTCCCTTGAAGCATGAGGCGTAGGAGTATGTGGAATCTAAGAGAAACCCAACGTAGGAAAGGCCAAACTTCTACATCAACTTGGCCCTCATACCAATGAAGAGGCCAAAGTGGTTGAGTTTCTATATGTCACAAGCAAGATATCAGAGGGAGATTTCAATAGGTAAGACCTTCAAGAATCAGATGAAACGACAAGGATGGTCGGAATGAAAAATGGAAAACTTCTGGAGGTTCCAACAAGAAATGGGAAGCACCCAAAAGTAGCTTGAGGACTTTCAGCCATATGATGAACAGTTTGAAGAAATTTACTACAAGGAGGTTGATTCTGACAACAACAATCTAGAATCCAGCCATGAAGTAACAGAGGAATGACTTCCACACAATGCCCCCCGACCGCAGGAGTCTGATAAGGGAAGAAGTTCTAAGAAAAAGGACTCACAGGTTATATCCTCCACCAGTGTCTGAAGCAAGGAGAAGAGAACTCGATGGTCCCCAAGAGGATCAGCTGCAGAATTTGAAGTCCAGGCTTCGACAGGATCATCCGCAAAAGGGTCTGAGCATTCGAGTTTGGGATGGATGAAGTTATGTTGAGTCTAGGATCTGGACGCATCTGATACAACTGTCGAAAATGAAGAAGAAGCTGAGTTTGTTCCACAGAACATTCAGATGGTCGTGATTTAGGTAAGTCTTGCTCCCCCTCTCCTTCCCGCTTCTACATCTTTGGTTAATCCTTTGCCTTTGCCTGTTGAAAAGAATCTTTTGCTTTCGGATCCTGAGTTGTTAGTGTTAAATGAACCCCTTGCTATTTTTAATCTGTCAAGTGATGTGCCATCGCGTGCTGAACAAGTAGTATCCACTTCGGCTACCATTGACTCTTTAATCGTGCTATCTAGGGCCCCCATAGAAAAAACCGAGTCACCCATGCTACCTGTTATCCCAAGCCCATCCGCATTCAGACATAAGTTCTCTTCCTCGTATGTTACTCTTTTAACTCTGACTGGTACTTTAGGTCCCCAATCTCTATTTGACATCCCATCATTCTCAATGATTACTCTTCCATTCGCCTCCCCACATTCCCATACATCCGAAGTTTCCCCTTCTATCACTCTTTTTAGTCTACCTCCCAGTGCTTCTATGGTGGCACAAAGTATTGATACCCCACAGACTCTTCATAATCATTTTGATGCAACCAAGCAGGCCTAACAAAATAGAAAGCAGAAAAGAAGAGAGAAGAATGTCGAGTTGTCAGCCTCTAAGAAGATCCATACATGTTTTAACGAAGAAAGGAATTCTCTATGGATCACCACCATGAAGCCACTCGCTACACGACCCGAAGGATAGATGCAGATGGAGGATTATGACATTCAAATAGTAGGTCTAGATTTGAATGAGATCCATCTGTGTGACAAGGTAGATCTAGAAAAGACCACTATGAAGGTGGTATACACAAACTACGAGCGGCTAGATCAAAAGTTGAGAAAGCACGAGGGTGAGTTGGAAAATGTAAAAGAAATGGTGAACTGTTTGCAGTCAGAGCTCAGGGCCCAAAATGAAAAAATGTCCCGCATATTGCAAGTACAAGACCAATAAAACAAAGCAACAGGATCTCTTGCAGCACTCCAAGATGAACAAATCTAGCTTTACATTGAGATAGAAAGATTGAGGGGTGAACTTGCAGTTGAGCATCAATCTATTACAGAACACCAGCATGTTCAGGAAGGTATAAAGAAGGAGCTAGACAGATTGAGGGGTGAACTTACAGTTGAGCGTCAATCTATTACAAAACACCAGTGTGTTTGAGAAGGTATAAAGAAGGAGCTAGAAAACATCCGAGCTCAAGCTTCCGATGAGTTGCAAAAAGCCCGACAGGAGATTGAAAAGCTAAGGGGTGATAAACGAGAAGTCAAGGCTGCTTTACATGTTCAGATTCAGGAAGCCCAAAATTTGGTTTTGGAGCTGGGAGAATCTCTCGATAAGAGGGATTAGCTGGAGCAGAGATTGAAAGCAAAGGAGGCTTAGGTACAAGAGGAGTTAGATGTTGCACAAAAATCCACAACCCTTCCTATACATAAGAGGTTGGCGTCTGCTTATTGGGAGTGACTCATTGTCTCACTCATCATTCTGAAACTGACCTTACAATTCTTGAAAGATGCCCGAGAAATAAATGAAAAGGTTGGCCTGTTGGCTAATCAAACTCTTCAGTAATACGCTCCCCGATTGGCTGAGTCCCATAATTTAATCTCTAAGATTTATGTGGCAATACATGACGCCCTGAGAGGTGTAGGTATAATAGATCGAAGGGCTACCTCTAGTAAAGCAAGTGAATTCACCTACTGCCATAAGATGGCATCCAGAACCAAGAACAACTAGGCGATTTTGAATAAGAGGGTCGATGAAATCAAGAAAGATTTCGGGATCTTATATAGTTATGAGTTGCCTCCCTTCTTGTCGGCAGATGGAGATCTATTGTCGGTTGAACATATTACAAAAGAGGTCAAGAAAAAGGTTCAGAATCCTACAGATCTTCTAGGTCCAAGCTCAACACCAGTAACAGATGATATCGAGAATGAGTTTCTTTAGCTTTCTCATCTTTATTATCACCTAGGGGTCATTTCAGCGAGATGGGGATTTGTTTCTTTCAAGGAAGTCTTCAAGCTGGATCAGGCATATAAGGAATTTAGTAGCCTTGATCGATCGACTAATGCAGACTGGGAGATGTTGCATTCTGCCTTTCTTCGACTCCAAGAATAACCAGAAGTCTAGGTTCGTGCCTTCGCAAGTGAAGGCCCCCTATGAGTCGCTAGAATTTTGAAGCAAAATTTTGCCTTTGTATATCTTTATCTTTCAACTTTATTTTTTTCTTCAGGGTGATCTATGCCCAAGGAGCTTGTATTTTCGACAGATGCGCAATACACCACATGGTGGTTGCACGTTTCTCAATGATTGTTCTCTCTCTAGTTGGAAGTTGGACCACATGTCGATCTGGCAGATGTTTTATCGCTTCCACTTTTTGCATAGATGAGATTATCCACCCTTCTGACATGCCATCCTTTCATTCCATGCAGCTGTATAAAGGGAATGTTCAACTCAAATTCCGTCAGAATGCGCTATACCTTTTTCCAATGAAGGGATGTGATTCGGTGTCACCAAAGACACTTGGGTGACCGACAGGGTTTTGCCAGACTATCTTCTAGGATCAGAGCGATTACAAGGGCTAATCCTATTGAAATATCTAAATGACATAAATGTGGTAGTTGAAATTTGATGAGCATGATTTCAACGACCTAATTAAAGATCTAGAATTAGATTTACAAGCTATCAGATTTGGACATTTGGTAGTCATTAACTCTGGACGAGGTCAACATTTTCTCTTCTAGGAAGCTATATATTGAAAGCAATGGCATGGAGCAAGGGTTCCTGAAGTTTTCCCATTGGAAAAGTTTTCTTTAGTTTTCTTAGTTAATAAAAATATTGCTTTTAAAAGTTTATAGAACACTGCTTCACTCTGGCATGTTATGTCTATTTTATGATCAAAATATTGTTAGATTGGGATCTGATCTTTGTTTTAAAGTTCATTTGAATCTGAAATGTGAGTTATTCTGAAGAAATACTTGAAAATGTGCATGATATGGTCTTTATCAATATTTCTCTCTTTATATCTTCGCCTAGAATAGAACACTGTTTTTTGCTTGATCTGAATAGTTTTGGTTATCAAATTTCCATGTTGTTTGTGTATATGACTGAATCATAAGCTTTAGAGACTGGACTATGTCATTGGACTTCTCCATTTTCTTTGTAAGGTTATCATTTTTTCATGATATGCTATATTAAGAGGAAGGGTTTGTATTAATTTTGAATGTTTTTCTATTAAATCTGGAACTTCTATGTTTGGTTCGGATCTTAATACACATTTCCTAAGGGTCGATTGAATAATTGCATCTGTGCTTGTATCGAGCCACTGTTGTTCATTCTCCTCCTGCAAATGAAGGGAAGTGGTGTTTTGTGTCTCTCATATCACTCATAGAGGAAAGCTTGTGGTTTTGAAATGTTGTAAAAGCGTTGGCGCATCGCCATTTTTCATGTTTTACATTTTACATTTCCTTTTCCTTTTTCCCCAAACTCAGAGAAGAGCCGACTTTCTATAAAAATCCCAGAGGTATTTAGTGAGGCACATATTTTCCCCCACTCGCTGAATTTACCATAAGATTGTTGGAGAGGCGCAAGCTTTTATGATCAACAGGTATTTCTACCGAGAGGGAAAAATTTGGAACCAAGCTCGTGTTTGCAGAAAATCAACTTAAACTCTCAAGTCTTTCATGCCCACCAAGGTCCAAACCAGTTGCAAACAATCTCAAAATCTATGGAGAAATATCTAGATGGAGGGATCATGAGTTCTTTGAAGAACAATAAGTGTTGCTTACAAATATTCATGCAACTTCCTATAAACAAATATACACATATATTATCAAATGGCTTCAATCTAATAAAATTTATATAAATCAATTAAATACAGATTTGAACACACACACACACACATATATTTATGTTTCAAATCAAATGCCATTTTAATAGTTGCAATCAGTTTTTACAAAAATAAGTAGCACAAATGTTTAAACATATATAAATACATTTATATATATATAAATATATACACATATATACATGAAATTCAATTGCCAAGCAGATTATATATATATAGGTACCGTGAGTTTATATAAAAAGAATGCCATTTAAATTATTCACCAATCAAATGCCAACATGTATTAAGATGACATACTTAGACAGTCAACATGCATCAAGATCAACTTAAACATCAAATTTAAGAAATAAATAAGTAGTCTCTTTCTGAGGGTAATCCACATGCAAGAAGTGAAAAGCACATAAAAAAACAATTTTACAATAGAAAATCAGATTCAATTAGTTATGTCTTATTTTGCTTGCCACTTATATGAAAGACATAGGGTATTCGCCATACATTTCCCTTGACAAATAAAACGTGTGCTTTCTTTTATTTTTACTGTATATCTCACAATTGAAATTGTTGTTACATAATGATGCATTGAGAAAACAATATATACATAAAATTGCAAAGAAAATGTTTGAAATTTAACATGCAACCTATTGTGTTGTGCTGAAAGGAATCTAGAATATCATGAAATTGGATAGGAGGTTACAAATATTTCACATAATAATTGCATACAGTTATAACAGTCACAAAACTTGTGGATTCCCATATGGCTGATAGTTAGTATTTTAATATATCAGCACCAAAATGAAAATTATGGTCAACCTGCAATTGGATACTTCATAATGATCCCAGAAAAGGGCACATACGTTACATTATAAGCCATACACCTACAATTTTAATCAACCAATTTTTTTACACAATTCAATGGACTGGTAAAAGCGCGAAGCATTTTTTATTCAAATTCTATTTTATTTGATAGACATAACAGTAAAAGAATATTTACAAGTTTAAGAATGTATACACTATTTCATAGAAAATAAGGAATGTATTCCTAGTTGTTCATATCATTGCACATCTCATTGATTTTAGAAAGCAACAATTTACTCTCTGTAGTAAAATCTATCTTATCAGCTTTAATGATTGTTGCTTTCAAGCGCTCTTCATTATTGTATGTCTCATTTTTGCATGACAGTGTGAATAAGAATTTTGTAAGGAGAACACTTCTTATTACATCTTCAGTACTTGTTTCTACCTCATGATTAAATTACAATGTATATATTTCTTGTGGAGACATACCCATGATTTTTGTTGCTATCTCATCAAATCCAACTACCCATATTATATCTGTGTGATTCTCCAGTTTGACTTGAAGTATGTACCTGCAATTGCAATCTACAAATGTTGCTACACACTTTGAGCAATACCATTTATCTTCTTCATTTTGAATAACCCTTTTCTTACATTGTTTTCCATCTGATTGAAGAGGACAAGCTGGATAACAGAAGGAGTTAAATTTGATGAACAATATTGTTGCCTTTGCAATGAATTGGATGGGTTTTATTATTTTTGTTGATTTTTCTCGAATGTTTGAAATTAACATTCTTGTGATAATAGGAGGCATATCATCAATATTTGTGGAGGAAGGTACAATATTAGCCCCATTCTGTGCATACCAAGTTTTAAGTTGTTTTTCTTTTTCTATATTAGGGTCTATGGATAGGTGTGTAGTTACAAATGTGTTTATTACCTTTCCATTATAATCAGAAACACACCCATTTTTAATAGCTAGAATAATGGTTTGTTCTGAGTGGTACATTTGTTGAAGTTTTGTGCCTTCTTTCTAAGTTGTTGGTCCTCATAAAGTTACATCTATAGTTGATGCAAACATATCTAATATCTTGATGCTCCACCTCAAAACCTTTGTACCATCCCTCCTCCTTATTGTAGAGCTTGGATCTACGCAAACAAATTTTTTAATAACATCAACAATTGAATTATTACTCTTAGTCACAATTTCCTTGATAGGTATGAAGGTGAATTGATGTTTTGGAATAGAGAGGTCATCTTCACAGAGTGTCAACTTTGATTCAACCATTAAGGTGATTTCTATTCCACTATTTAGCTTGTTGTAAAGCTTATTAGCATATTTAATGGTCCCACCAAATAATGAATATATAGATCCAATATTAATGTTTACAAAATGAATATCTACAGCTTCATTGAAGCAAGTGACTCGTGTTTCAGTGTGTTCACTATCTATAATATCAAAGCTGAAAACTTGTCCACTTCCCTTTTGATTGGTGTACTGGTGGATTTCTTTTTTCATAGTTACATGACCTTTGATAGTCCACCTTGTTTGAAAAGGTTTCAAACTTTTGATAGGACTGATGCTAATAGATACATCCTTCCTAGATTGAGATGGGTCTATGCCAAATAACATTCTTTTAGATTTTGGTGTTGTTGGTGATACAGGATAATCAAATGTATATGTAGCATCATTTTGTAGATGTTTCGGTTGCTCTGGAAATAGGAAGACAGGTTCCCCAATAATGGCATGATCCGTACATGCAAGCTCTAGTTGTGAAATGAAAATCCACCTACGTAATTGCAAGTAAAAATATAATTAGTAATGTATTGTAGAAGTTGGAAATTTAATTATAAGGTATATAAATAGTATTGAACCTACATACTAACCTTGAACTACAAATCATGGGACAACTTTATTTTGTTAGTTATATTATAGACCCCTCATGAATTTTCTTAGAATTTATATAGTGGTTGTACTTTTTTGGAAATGATGCTCTTTGTTTATGCTCTCCATCATAAAGGTCTATTCTATATCGATTGTTTCTCTCAGGACCCTAGCCAAAATTTGAGGTAGCTAGTACTTGGAGATGAGGATCCAAGCCTAGATTGCCATCGTTCATAAGCTTGATTGAATTTATAGTCAATAATGTAGACAAAGCTACAAACAACAAATAAATATAAAATTAAGAATTAACAGAAAGGAAAGTAAAAATTGAAGTGTTAGAAATATTATTATCAAAATGGAGACAATTAACATAAAGAGAAAAAAATTCCTACAAATACATTAGTTTACATAAATAGATAGTGATGTTGTTGATAGATTAGATGAAGTAGAGGACAGTTCTGTTGAAATATGACATTTGCAATCATTTGACCATCATCTTGCTGTATTGAGTTGTTGAAGAAAGTTTAATATTGAGTTGAATGAATATACGCAAAGTGTTGAATCTTGTCCTTACAGATATTTAGTTGATTGAATATATGCAAAGTATTGAATCTTGTACTTAAAGATATTGAGTTGATTGAATATATTTGTAGAACAAATTTCACCTATCAACCAATAATGTCAAGATCTCATGATACATTGTGTGACCTACTAGAGCATGTTTCAGTTCACATGATATAGTCTATGGCAACATGGCTTGCAATAAAGCTCACGTGCCATACCTACAGATATATCAAAAATTTGACAAAACCAGAAATAATGAAAAATGTTGAATATAAAAGTTTATTATATACTGCCTAGGATGTACCTAGGTAGCAATTAGTTTGACATTGTTTTGAACCGCAAGCCAACTTAACATAAAAATTCAATTGCTAAGTGAAACATTTTAAGCTTTACCAAGTAGTTTTTTTTCCAACATTTTTCAGTGCATCAATTATAAATTTCTTTAACAGATACAATCACACACACACAACTTACTCTTCTCATTAAAATAAGGAATGAGGTTAAAGTGAAAATGGAAGATTTAATAAGTATAAGATAACCATTCATTAATCAAATATTCAAACTAGGAAATTATTGTTTATATTGAAGATAAGATACAATTGATCATATCCTCAGAAACAACCAAGTAGTGCCCTCTAGTTTGAGGTTGGGTATGTGAAACTACTCACAAGAAAGAGAGTTATTGCAGTACTACAAGCAGAAGACTTCAAAGGTCATACAAATGTGTTCATTTAGCATACCTGTAGGTTGAAAGGCCAACACTGATGAGAACTGTGATTGGAAGGTTTGTGTGTATTGCTTGAATTTCTACAAATAATGAGAACACACAAACATTTTTGATTAATGATGTCAAAGAAAAATAAGTATGTTCCAATTTACCCTACAAGCATTTAAAAGCAATGAATAAAATATGGCTCAACAAATGCATACATAAAAATGAACTTATCATGGTTTTTTTTTAAAGATGAATAGCAAGTGTAGGCCTAAATAAATCTACTTCCTCCTATCTCACCAACAAAATTAGTTTTTTCCCTCTATTTTTATGAGTAATACATTATTATTTAGTTTCTAAACATTTTACCGTTTAAAACCTGGTTAGATGAATTCCTTTTGTATATCTGCCTCGCCTTGTCAGTGTGTAGATAGTAGATTTAACTTCTTTATTGAAGTCTTTGATGATATTATATTTTGGTTTAAGTCTCTGATGATATTGTATTGTCTTATGCTTTAATTTGAAACCTTTTTTTCAAAAGACATCACTTGTTTTAATTTTACAAAGAACGATTAATATAGATGTGTATTGTAGTGAATATGTTTAGAAGCAGTTGTGGGTTGTACTTTTCTTATCCTACTTAATTTCAATGCGTGTGTTTTTTTTTGGAAATTCAGAACATGTTTTGTTTGGAAAGGCATCTGTATTGAGGACTCTGGATTCTAATTTCCTTAGATAAAACGTGATTGCATTTTGTGTAACAGGCATTGAATTACTGAACTGTATCCACCATCGAATTTTGTAGAGATGAGGACTACATTGCTGAATCTCAGTATGCCCGAGATGCTTGTGTTCCCTTCCAATCATCTCAATCCTATGTCCACATGAAGCAGCTATAGAAGTCCTATAGCAAATATTAACAATGAAAACAAGAGAAACAAAGGTTTTCTCTGTAATTCAACATCTCTAATTGCATCTAGTTTGGTTAAGAAAAAACCCAAATATAGACTAATAGCAAGGTCACAACTTGTAAATGAAGTTGATAAAAGAGATGAAAAGAAGATGGTTGCATTTGACTTCAAAAAATACATGGATACCAAGTCCAGTGCCATCAATGAGGCCCTAGAAAAGTTTGTAAGTCTCAGTTACTGTTCAAGCATTTACATGAAGCAATGAGACACTCTCTTCTAGCTGGGGGGAAACGGGTTAGACCCATTTTATGCCTTGCTTCTTTTGAGCTTGTTGGTGGGTCTAGGGACTCATCCATGCCATCTACTTGTGCAATGGGGATTATTCATACCATGTCCCTCATTCATGATGATTTTCCCTACCTGGACAATGATGATATGAGAAGAGGGAAACCCACAAACCATAAAGTGTTTGGTGAGGATATTTTTGTGTTGGCAGGGGATGCACTGCTATCATTTTCATTTGAGCATGTTGCCTATGCTACCAAAGGGGTTGAGGTAGAAAGGATCTTGAGGGTCATTGTTGAGATGGGAAAGGAAAATGGTACAGATGGGCTAGTTGACGAGCCTAGTTTTTGGTCCAAATTTGGGTAGAATCTATAGTTTAGTTGCTGAAGTTGACATGGACTTTGATATTAAATATTGATATTTCGAAATCTATAGACATTGGGTTTAATTCCATTTCTGCCAGTTTTAATGACATTAGCCTATTATGTGGACTATCTATATTAATTTTGCATGTGGTTAATGAATGTTCTTTAAGGTGGTTATAGATGTGCAATTATTATGCGTACTAACATTACCATGCAGACATACTTGAGGATACTAATTTAAGAAATGCAGCCGCCAGCTGGTCATGTAGAGGAGTCGTTTGAAGGTCAACTGAAGGACGACGACAAAGATTCCCCATGTCAGCCGCATGTAACCACCTTACATTGATCTTTCATGATGTTGAGAAGTTGTGGGCATTACTGCAGTGTTGAGTCTACATTTGGACATGCATGTTTGAGCGGATTCCCTGCACGTGTAACCGCCCTTCCACTCTTTTCCCTAAATGGCATCCTCTCAATTTGTGGGGAGTTGATTGCCTTGTTTAGTCGATAGCATAAATAAGGTTTAGATCTCCTTCTTGGGAGGTTATCGAGTTGCTGATTATTGATGTTGTACAATCTGATAGTTTACTAAGCATTTCCAGACATGGTACTCTTCTCTAATTGCATTTTCCAATGAATAAGATGAAGTTCTAAGTTGAGCATTTGAGTTTACATTAATTTTAGAGGATACTCATCCAAGGGGTCCCACTTGGTGAGTGATTTGTTCTTTAGTTTAGTTAAATTAGTTATTAGTTTCTATTTAGTACTTAGTTCAGAATCTGACACTGACTATTCCTGCAACCACTAAAATTCCATTATGTGATTGTTCCTGCAGCCAAAGCGGACAAAGTAGTATTTCTGGAGTTTTCTCTTAGTGTTTAGAAGTTATGATCCACTATTCTTTCACCAATTCTTTGTGTGAGTTGGCTTGATGCTGAGTGATACCGCATGCATAGAAAAATAAGAGATTCTTATGGGAGATTCCTTCCTAATAATCCAAAACCATTTCAGCTAGTAGACTTTCCAAATCTGCCCAGAAATGATAAAGAAGAAGAGACACACCCCTTTGCTGATACATTTCCCAACTTAACAAATTCTGAAGTTTCCCTTGAAGATCAAAATCCAATTGAAGAACCCTTTACTTTGGAACTTCATCAAGAAGACATGGTTGATGCAAATGGAAACAAGCCTAACAGGCATAACCAACCAACTTTTTCTTTTCCCATTGCTCAATAGAATGAAGTAGACAACCTCAAAAACATCCTTGCCTCAATCCTTCCTAAGTTCTATGGACTTGTCAAATAAGAACCTGATACATTCTTGTTTGAGTTTGATATACTCTACAAAAGTTATGACTATACCACTGATGCCCACAGGCTAAAGCTATTCCCTACCACTTTGAAAGAAGTTGGATTGAGATTGTTTATGAGCCTTGGCAGAGATAGTGTGGAGACTTGGCAAGACATGAAGATAAAGTTCCTTGAGAAATACAAAGAGTATTTCAGGGGCAGTGACATGAGAGGAGATGACATTTTCATAATGCAGCAAAAGGAAGATGAAAGCCTAGAGGATTTCATTTCAAGGTTTATGTTTTGTTTGCAGAAATCTCCACATCATACACTCAATGAAGAATCATATAAGTTGCTTTTCTTGAGAGGAATTAATGAAAACTACATTGATGCCTTGGACTTGATGGCAGGAGGAGATATCACTCAAGTTCCTTGGGAGGATATCAAGAAGATATGCCAAAACTATTCTAAGGCAACTTCAAAGAAAGGGAGAGCTTACCAATCCTTTATGGGTAAGTCATCCACCAATGAAGTTTTAGGGATGGAGATTACTCACTTACTGGAAGATTTCAAGCAGGATATCATAAACAATCTAGCTACTCAGCTGGATACAATTCAGGCCAAGAAGAAACATGAGGAGGCAGAGACAATGCTGATAGAATATTGCCCTCATTGCAGATAAAAGAAGAACTACATATGCAAGATGGTAGCTAACATTGACAACAAGAAGATTCCACCTAAGTTCAAACCAATTTAGATTGAGGAAGATCAAGTCTACTTTATTGCACAAAAAATTCCATGGGCTCCAAGACAAGGTATGCCACCAGATCTACTATCTTTTGCTGAGCCATATTTTAATTCCTATTCATCTGGTAACCAATGGCAGCCTCCATGTCCATCCAACTATGGAGGATATCCACCATAGTCTTGGGGTAACCCTCCAAATCCTTGGCCCAATTATCAAAATTTTGCACCTCAATGGCAGCAACCTCAGGGTAATTGGTAGCAATTTCAAGGACCTTAGCAACCACCTCCAGGAAACTGGAAACAAACATCCCAATGGAGAGGTGGACAACAATGGCCAAATTAGATAACCAGTTACATGCAGCCACCTTCTCAACCCCACCAACCTACTATCATGCCTCCCCCTGCTAATCCTAGCTCAAATGCACTTAAACCCACTCAATTACCAGCTCAACCCACACCTAACCCAAATAATAAACCACAACAACAACTTGTATACTTTTCTTATCCAGATCAATCTCCTGCATATGCTATGAGTTTAATTAACATATATTTGTGTTCAGGAACTACTTTGCCAGCTCCTTCCACACCCATCATCACTGAGCTTCTTGTGGAAGAAGAAGAACCTCTGGATGTTCCCATTCAGCTTGACGCACCTAAAAATCCTGAACCAGTTCCAACCAAGCAGACAACACAAGAACCACCATTCCCTTAGAGATTGAAAGTTTCCAAACAAAAGGAAGACAAGGAGGACACCACTTTTGACATTCTAGACCAACTGAAGCATATATGTGTCCAGATACCCCTATTTTGGGCCATAAAGGATGTTCCTATATATGGAAAAGAAATAAAAGAAGCATGCCTCAAGAAGATAGGCAGGAAAATGAAAGACCCAACTATAGTTCATGTAGTGGGATAGTTGGCTGACATCATGCTTGGAAAATAAACTATCCCCAAGTATAATGATCCAAGTAGTCCTATGGTTGAACTTATTATAAATGGGATACACATAAAGAATTCTTTGATTGACTTGGGTGCAACAATAAATGTGATGACTAAAGACATCCTGCAACAACTAAATACTGTAAGTATGAGATCCACTCCTACTGTCTTGCAGCTTGCTGATAGTTCCATTGTTAAGCCTGATGGCATAGTAGAGGACCTTGTGGTGATTCTATATTCTTGGGAGTATCCAACCAACTTCATGACTCTTTCTCCTAAAGCTACACTAGGCGAGTATCCTATCATCCTTGAAAGGCCATGGTTAGCAACAACAAACACTTATATTGGATGTAGATCAGGTGACATGACCATTTTTGAAGGAAGAAACACCAAAAAACTTGTTCTTTATCCTCCTGCTCAGCCATCCCATGGTGAGGATAATCTTGTATGGCCACATGTAGGTGAAGAGGCTGAGGATGTTAACTCTGTGGCATAGCTTATGATGTTAGGTAGAAGCCCTTTCCTACAACTCCAAGATGAAGATGACGTGTTATCTAATGTAATTCAGAACCATTGTGAGATAGAGGAGGTGCCACCATCTCATGCGTCTAGTTTTGATGATCTCGTGAAGAAACTTATGTCTACTCTACTTGATCTTCCTGCAACCACTATTTCTACAAACGGACTTCTTGCAGCCACTCTTCCTGCAGATAGACTTCCTGTAGCAACAGGTATGTTCCACACAATGTTGCCATATGAACTCAAGGTACCATGTATTAATGAAACAACTATGATAGAGTTAACTACACAAGTACAAGTGTCCAAAGGAAAATATTTGAATATTAACAACAAATTGGGAGAAAAACAACAACTGTCATTGACAAATTTATTGAAGGCCCACCAAAATGCATTTGCATGGGATTATCATGATATGAAAGGCCTAGAACCCAAGCTTTGCACCCATAGGATATATAACGAAGATGATTTTAAATTGGCCAGGCAACCACAAAGAAGAATCAACCCTGCATTGAGAGAGATTGTCAAAATAGAGTTGCAAAAGTTGCTAGATGTGGGCTTTATCTATCCCATTTCAGACAACCAGTGGGTGTCTCCATTGGTGATTGTGCCCAAGAAGTGAGGAAAATGGTGAGTTTGTGTTGATTACAGGGAGCTCAATGCTGCTACTAAGAAATACCATTTTCCCTTTCCTTTTGTAGATCAAGTACTGGACTCACTTCTAGGAAAGCATTACTTCTCTTTCCTTGACGGATTTAGTGGCTACATTTAGATCCAAATTTCACTCGAGGACCAAGAGAAAACAACCTTCACATGTCCATGGGGGACATATGCCTATTCAGTACTTCCCTTTGGTTTATGCAATGCACCTGCAACTTTTCAGAGAGCAGTCATCAGCATATTCTCAGACATCTCTCTTGACTAAATGGAAATCTATATGGATGAATTTACCACCTATGGTGTTGATTTTGATGAAGCATTGGAGAATCTCAAGAAAGTCTTACAGAGATGTGAAGACCAAAATCTCTCTTTAAACAGTGAGAAGTGCTTCATGATGATGCAGGAAGGTGTGGATCTTGGCCACTATATTTCCCACCAAGGAATTCAAGTAGATCCTACAGAAATTGAGGTAATTGCTAATCTTCCTACACTTGCAAAACAAAAGGATGTTAGGAGTTTATTGGGACATCTAAGATACTATAGGCATTTCATCAAATATTTCAGTAAAATAGCAACACCCTTGTATACTCTCTTAACCAAAGATGTTGAATTCCAATGGATAAAAGATTGTGCCACAACATTTTATGACTTGAAGGAAACTTTGACTCATGCTCCTATACTTAAGGGACCTAATTGGGAAATTCCTTTTCACATCCATACTGATGCATCAGACTATTCTATAGGAGTAGTCTTAGGACAAAAAGAAGGAGCCATTGAAAATTCCATTTATTTTGTTAGCAAAAACTTACAAGGAGTTGAATTCAATTATACAGTAACAGAAAAAGAAATGATGGCAGTAATCTATGCCTTGAACAAATTCAGGCACTACATAATAGGCTACCAAATCTTTGTGCACATTGATCATGTAGCCATTAGATATCTCATGAATAAACCCCTGATCTCAGGAAGGTTAGCCAAATGGTTATTGATGATGCATGAATTTGATATAACCATTGTGGACAAACCAGGGAAGGCCAATGTTGTTGCTGATTTTCTTTCAAGATTGACCACATCAGAAGACAATCATGCCATAGATGACTGATTTCTTGATGAGCATATGTTTTCCATTAGTGTGCACACACCATGGTATGCTGACATAGCTAATTACCTTGTGACAGGGAGAGTTCCTCCCCACTTCTCTACAAACGAGAGAAGAGTGCTCATTGAAAAATATTTTCCTTTTACATGGATTGTTGGATGCTTGTTTTATACTGGTCCAGATCATGTTATGAGAAGATGTGTGAGGGAAGATGAGACATATGACATTCTTCATGCATTTCATGATGAACCTTGTGGAGGGAATTTTGTAGCCAAAAGGACAACAATGAAGATTTTGAACACAAGATACTATTGGCCTACACTCCACAAGGATGCAAGAAGATATAAAAGGAAATGTGATAGGTGCCAAACAATGGGTTGACCAATGAAATCAGATGAGATGCCACTCTACCCCCAAGTAGTAGTCACTCCATTTGACAAGTGGGGATTGGACTTTGTGGGACCTATTGATCCCCCATCAAATGGTAAGTCTTATATCTTGGTATGCACTGATTATGTAACTAAATGGGTAGAAGTCAAGGCCATGAAGCATGCAAGAGATAACAAAGTTGAAAAATTTCTTTATGAAGACATTTTCACACGATATGGAGTGCCAAGAGAAATAGTAATTGATCAAGGAGCTCAGTTTACCTCAAAACTTATTAAATAACTAGTCAATGAATATAACATAAGGCATAAAAAGTCTGCTCCTTATTATCCTCAGGCCAATGGACAAGTTGAGGTGACCAACAGAGAAATTGAATCCATTCTAACCAAAACAATGGCTATTCACAGAAAGGATTCAACAAACAGATTATCAAAAGCAGTTTGGGCCTACAAAACTACCTAGAAAACAACTATAGGCTTCACTCCATTTGAGCTACTGTATGGGAAGAAAACTATGATGCCCATTAAATTCGAGCACAAGAGTCTAAGAATTGCAGTAGACATGGATGAATATTTCTGAGGCACAAAAAGAAAGAATCATGTAGCTGAGTGATTTAGATGAGATGAGGAAGACATCCTTGCACCACATTGAAGTCATGCAGAATTAAAGAATCAAATGGTAGAAAAATTTATCAAAGAGGAAATTTTAGCCACGTGACTAGGCATTGCTTTATGACTCACGATATCAGGACAATGTAGGAAATTTGCAGATAAGGTGGCTAGGACCATACAAAGTTGCTGAGGTCTTTCCTAATGGAGTTTTTCAACTCACCACCATTAACCCTATTAGATTCAAGTTACTAGTCAATGGTCATTGTCTTAGATTGTATCACAAGCCATCTTCAAAAGAAGAGTTCCTGCAGCAATTCATCCAACCTGTAGCACCCGAGCTTCCTGCAGCCGAAGGCAGTGGACCTAGTGTCCCTCCTTCTGGTTAATTAAGGTACATACTTGTCATAATAAAGACTTCTAATTTTGTAGAAGTCCATTTCTTCACCCATCTGCCCATCCGCCCATCTGTACCACCTTTCTCTCTCTTCCATCACTTCATTCCACCTAACATCGTTCCACTTCATCATTATTGATTGCTCAATTTATTTCCTAAAAAGGTGAACGATAATTTCTCCATGATCTTTGCAGTGTATCCTCCACTAATTCAAGTATGTGCACATTAATTGCTCTCTTAATTATCTTTTTAGTGCATTCATTTAATCGTTGTCCGATTAGTATGGACGTTCACATACTTTTTATACCTCCCTATCAAATAACTACTTCCATCTCGTATGTGTGGACACATGTCCAAATTTAGGTTGGGGGGAAAGGAAATATGCAGGTACATTTCCCACATGTCAGTCCATGACTTGTCTGTGTCATAAAATCTAGTTGAGCCGATTCAAAATTTGAAATGAGGGATGACTCGCATCTATGATGTGACACTAAATTGTCATCGCCATTTATTTTCATCATAACTCCTTTTTATTACCTCATCCTTGCCATTATTGACCCCATCATAATCTTGAATTGCAAGAGGTAAAAGGTCAAAAAATAGAGAAGGAAAATTCAGTCGACATTGGTGCAGGACAATTTCAGCTAACAAGTGTTGTAGAAAGGAATTTGTTTTCAGACAAGAATTATAGGAAAGGAATTTTGCAGAGTGATAGTGATTGCAAAAAATGGGAGGCAGACTAATTCGAAATGAGCCTTTGGCTCATGATACCTTATTGCAAGATGCACAATGCCTACCTAAATTTAGAAACTATGGCTAGTTGGACTACTTCCTAAAGTTGGACAGTTTCAATGAAGCATTGCACTAGAGCTCGCCCGAACATTTTCAAAGGGAAAAGCTATAGTAAAAGGAGTGGAGGTTGTGGCAACTGAGAAAAGAATTGTAGAAGTTACAGGGTTACCTGCTGACGACGAGCATTACCCTATTTCTAGAGACACCAGGTCAACAAGGGCCATATTCACAATACATGGTGACCCTCCAATCAGTATAGACAAGTAGGGTGCCAAAAGAACCTCTCTGCCTGAGCCATGGAAGTAGGAAATCATCCACATTATCAGGTACCTCACTTGTGAAGGTCGATTGTCAAAATTACATTCAATATATTTCAAACTTTTGAGTCACATGAGGCACAAAAGAAGGATGAATGTGCCTAACATATTCTACAACCTTCTCTCCATCATGGCGAATGGAACTCAAAAAGGTAGGGACAACTTTGTCTCACACCATTGCCTCATTAAGTTGTTGGTTGAAAAATATTTGCATGATGTAGCACCCAAGATGACCTGGGATAAATTTGTAAATGTTAATCAATTTAGACCTAAGAAGCTGCAATCTAGGGCTTTACCTTAGACACGTAGGTCTAGCAGGAGATTGAGCACGACTTAAGCCACCCCTGGTGCTTCAAACTTTGGTACTAGTATGAATCCTCCTGCAACAAAAGGGGCCATAGACATTAGTTCCTCTGAAATAGGGCACTCTAAAAAGGAAAGTTCTTCATCAGACTATGATGATGATGTTCCACTTGAAACCCTAGTAAGAAATAGGGCACAAAAGAAGAAGGCAAAGGCAAGAAAAGGAAAAGCCAAAAAACAACCTGTGGAAAGAGAGGTGCCAGATACTAAGAAGAGAAAGGCTAACACTATTCATCCTGCAACCAAAGGAAAATGTGAGAGCCCTCTTAAGGAATCAAAACCAGTTGTTGATATGCCTTCATGGGAAAACCCTAAGTGTGGAAGAACATCACATAAGAGCACAGAAGCCCCAATGGGGCAGGAAAATGTCAAAGAAAATGATGTATTCGAAGAGGCAACAAAAGTGATTCTAGCGGATCTTGCTGCCCTTGAAGAGGAAGTTGAAACTCAAGAACATGAAGAAAATCCAAAGTTCCTATAGCAAGACCAAGAATTGGATCAGGAGTTCCTACAACAACTACAAGAACCAGAACAAGAGGCCATGCAACAAGAAGTGGGAGAATAAATTGTACTTCCATAGCTTGAGCCAATAGGACAACCTGAATCTATGCAAATAGTGCTATATGGGGTGCAACCATTGAAAAAAACCCTAGTAGAAATTCATAATCCTCTTGATTTTTCAGTGCATACAACAATTTTTAATTTATGGAAAGAGATACAAAGGCGAGAGGAAGAATGGAAAAAGGAAAAGTGAAGATTGAAAAAAGAAATTCAAGAGAGGGATGAAATTACTGAAGAAAAGAATGGGGAGATTGCCTCTCTAAAGGAGAGGGTGGGTAGCTTTGCAACCCTGGTGCCACAAATTTTAGAATGCAGAACCCCTCCAAGAGTTTATGCTCTACACTTGAAGGAAAAATATCTCTTTTTTCATCTTTCAAGACACATCTCAGGTTTGAATCCCTCAATTGAGACTCCCACTGAATTTTTCAATGCTTATAGGATTGCCTCCCATGAAATGAATAATTTGTTATGTGAGTTTTATTTACATCATTTTGCTATAATTCAAGACCAAGACTAGAACCCGTTGTTGTATGTTGGAGATATCCAACTAAGAGCATTCATGTCTTGGGTGCAAAATGAGATTAGTTGGGGAGAGCCATATAATGCTTATAGGAAGAAGGAATCCAATATCCCTTTGGCCATTAGAGCAGAATCAAGAAACCCCTAGGATATTTACAGAGACTGGAACAAAATGCTTTTCAGGCCTAGTTATGGTAATATAATTATGCCTTGGATTGAGGAAGTTTACAGTGAATATTAGGTAAAGATGACAACAAAAGAGGACACCATGAAAGGATATCTATGACAGAGATGGGACACTTTAATTGATGAGATGAAACAGGTTGGACCTCATTTCATCTAGAACTATCATGCAACAATAAAGAGGATTGAAAGGTACATTCAGCTTGAGAGAGCAAAGGACCGAGAGTGGCTTCCCTTGACTTTTCAGCCACCTATCCTCTTGTGGCCTATTCCAAATTTCAGATTCTACCGCTATGACATTGCTAAAGAAAAATAAAGATGGAAAAGACTTGACAGATTGGGAGGGTTCTACTGGGACCCTGACTCATTCTCAATAGACACTGATATTGGATAGTTATCAATTGCAAATTTTAGAGCTTTGACTAGACATAAAAATAATTCTTCCCCTACTGGAGGACCAACAAAACGTTAGGTTGGGGGGAGTGATGAGCCTATTTTTTGGTCCAAATTTGGGTGGAATATATTGTTTATTTGCTGAAGTTGACATGAAATTTGATATTAAATGTTGATATCTCTATAGAATTTCCCTCAAATCATAGACATTGGGTTTAATTCCATTTCTATCAGTTTTAATGACATTAGCCTATTGTGTGGACTATCTATATTAATTTTGCATGTGGTTAATGAATTTTCTTTAAGGTGGTTATAGATGTGCAACTATTATGCGTACTAACATTGCCATGCAAACATACTTGAGGATACTAATTTGAGAAATGCAACCACTAGCTGGTCATGCAGAGGAGTCATTTGAAGGTCAATTAAAGGATGACGACAAAGATTCCCCATGTCAGCCACATGTAACCACCTTACATTGATCTTTCATGATGTTGAGTAGTTGCGGGCGTTATTGCAACATTGAGTCTATGTTTGGACATGCATGTCTGACCAGATTCCCTGCGCGTGTAATTGCCCTTCCACTCTTTTCTCTATTTTCCCTAAATGGCGTCCTCTCAGTTTGTGGGAAGTTGATGGCCTTGTTTAGTTGATAGCATAAATAAGGTTCAGATCTCCTTCTTGGGAGGTTACCGAGTTGCTAATTATTGATGTTGTACGATCTAATAGTTTACGAAGCGTTTCCATACATGGTACTTTTCTATAATTGCATTTTCCAATGAATAAGATGAAGTTCTAAGTTGAGCATTTGAGTTTACATTAGTTTTAGAGGATACTCATCCAAGGGGCCCCACTTGGTGAGTAATCTGTTCTTTATTTTAGTTAGATTAGTTATTAGTTTATGTTTAGTACTTAGTTCAGAATCTAACACTGACTGTTCCTGCAACCACTAGAATTCCATTCTTTGACTGTTCCTGCAGCCAAAGCGGACATAGTAGTTTCCTGTTTTTTGTTCAGATTTTCATTCTTGTCATGCATTTTCAGCTTAGTTTAATAGTTGAGTGATGCTCAACATTTACTTTGTTCCTTTCCATGCAATTTACTTTCAGTATTGAATCTTTCTTAGTTGTAGAATGAAGATGACTACTTTGAAGTTCCTAGTGCACATACTGTGCTGACCCATTTCAAGTTCATGTCCATGGGTTGACAATTTAAATGCACCTTCATGATTGTTAAAATGGCTATTCAGGTTAGATGTCCAATCTCTGAATCATGGCTATAAAGGCTTAGTTATTAAGATCATTGTAGGAGGTCGACACTAGTTACAGGGCAGATTGTGGATATTATCAGTGCAGGTGTTTTTGATGTGGGTCTGGATCTCCTTGAGTATATTCATTTACATAAAACAACTGCACTATTGGAGGGATCTGTAGCGATTGGTGCAATTTTAGGGGGTGGCTTTGATGAAGAGATTGAGAAACTGAGGACTTTTACAAAGTGTATAGGTCTACTTTTTCAGCTAGTTGATGACATTATTGATATTACTTAGTCATCTTAAGATCTTGGGAAGACCGTTGGCAAGGACCTTCTGGATGATAAGGTTACTTATCCTAAACTAATAGGGCTAGAAAAGTGCAGAGAATTGGTTGAGGATCTGGTCAGGACAACCAAGGAACAACTTTATGTTTTTGATGTGAACAAAGCAACACCTTTGATTTGTTTAGTTGATTACATTGCCCACGTGCATAATTAGGCTATGCTACGAAGGGGGTCGATTACAATTTCTACGTGGTTGCTGCTATGAAAATTTGGGAGGTTGATAAAAAAAATGGTGTTTTGAATTTTTATTTAAAAATAATGTTTTGGGAAAAAGTGAGGAATTTTAAATAGAAGAGTGTAGAAACTATAAGAAAATAGATAGTAGTGGATTGGTTATTCAATATCATGGTTATTAGTGTATGTTGAATCTGGTTGGTTTTATTGCAGTTGTACATATACACACATTCAATCTTAAGGAAGGGGTTCTTCTATGTCCTTACATTCACTATAGTTGTTCCATTACATAATGACTAGATAAATTAGATAGGATTCTCATTATTAATCTTTGATTCACAAAATTCTCATTCTCAGTCTTCTGCTTCATTTTACACATTTAGTATATCTATTCTTGGTGAATAAAAGAGGATTATTACACTATCCCTTTGTTTCTTAATGAATTTGTAATGGTTTTTTGTGTTGTATTCTATTGAATGTCCATCATAATATTGTAGATTACAAGCCATTTTAGTGTGTTATCCTCACACCACCATCATAAGAAGTCATTCTGCAATGGAAAAATAAACCATTGAAACCTAATGCATGTGTTGGTCATGGAACATGTTTACTTTTTTTTTACTCATTCACCATTGCAAGCAGTAAGAAAGAAGTCCAAACATGAACAAATTAGCCTCTATCAGAAATTTTGTTGATGATAGAAAAGGGAATGGATTCAAGTTTGAATTGCTCCCAAATAGGAGTTCAGGATTTAGTTCTAAAGATCCTATTTATCCAAAGGAAGCCCAAAAAAAAGATGATTTAAGTGTCCCACGGTCCAGTTTCTCAAAAGGAAGCCTTAACTGAAGATTTGGTTAAGATATCTTCTTTGGAATATAAAGAGAATGACATATGTTAAGAATCCTACCACCTCCCAGTGCATCTGATGTTGTTCATGTAGTGTATAACAATAAATATTTTTGGCTACTATGCATATAAATCATAACCGAAACACTCAAATATTCACAACCCCATTCCTTGCATCCAATACATACTATAATCAACAATTCTATTTGAAAATGGACCTATTAAAATTTCTAATAGACAATAAAAGGCCAACCCATACATGCTTTCTTAGGAACATAAAGAAATTTTCAGACCCTTCCATTCAACATAGAAGGAGGAGATGAAACTGTAGAAGAAAAACAATTACTCTGCATCTAATTTTACAAACTGAAATGTAAAGCTAAGAAGAAGGAATTGGTCAAATATATTGACCCCACCCACAAAGAAAGTCACAAACAAATGAAGCTTTCCTAATATCCCTTGAAATTGAATATTTTCCACAAAAATGGGCAAACTTGGTAAGTGATATTTGAGAAACACATTCATAACACACATGAATAGACTACAATCAGTCATAAGGTAATCTTGTTTGTGTTCTCCAAGGATCAGTCCTTTATTATCCCTAATGTGTCCAGGTAATCATCTCCAAAAAAATTCCGGCATGCTCATCATCATGAAGTAACTATTGCATTTTCAAAATTAATTTATTATTTAACCATACATGATGCAATACAAAAAAGAGTAAATATTAGAGATCATGACTAAGATATATTTCTCAACAAAAAAAGCACACCTTTTTGCTGACCAATCCTCTTATCCTTGATCAAAGCAACTTCAAGCATATTTCCATGTTCAACAAATAAGGGATGTATTTGCAAAGAAAAGATCAAAATTATTTTATTTAATCAAATTCAAATATTATAACTTCAATAAAAAGCTTTGTCTTCCATATTCAGCAAATAGAAATTGCCTTTGACAAAAAAAATCAGAATTAATTCTTACTATAATCAAATTGTATAGCAGATTACATTTTCAAATACGAAATCTATAGAGCCAAGACATAACAATGGACATAGTACTCTAGAAATTTTAATTTCTATCTCTTCTCGCTCATCATATCTTTCTAGCATTTAGAATAGTCAAACAAGACAAGGGAGACCTTAGACAAGTAAAACAAGCATTCTTTCCCAAATTTAGTTACTACATACTTTACACTATAAGTGAACTTTAGTGACAAACATACATCTTCTTTTGTAACTGTCCTGGGCACATACCCCACAAAAAGTTTTGCAAAATTCCCAGAATCTCCTGAATCTGCAAGATCCAATATAGAAGTAAGAATTTTTTACACATGACTGCATCGAAAGTAATTAGAATTCTTAGTACAACATAAAAACAACTAAAATTCACCAACATGTGGTCCCATTCACGAATCGAAAAAATAAAAAACTGAGCAATACGTGAGGGACGAAAGCCTGGTGATAAAATATGTAATATGGGACAAGAAAGTCAAAATGCAAGCTTATAGCATGGGGAGGTAAATTCAAATTGCTGAAACATGTTTCTCATTGAATTCTTTAATACTGGATGATAATTCCAAATAAACCCAGTACATGCAGTCATACTTCCCAAACCCTGATTTCTTTATGCCAACTTTAGTTGATGGGAGTGTAAGCAAAAAGTCATTTTAAGAAGAGGAAAGATGATTCTATAGAATTTTTCTCACCCTCTTGAGCTCGAGTTGGGCAAAAAAGAAGTAAAGAGAAGGGAAAATTTCAAGTTGCTGGCAAGATGATACTGAATGGAATATCAAACAATGAGAGAAATCCAAGTGACTATGTTTGAGTGAATAAGGTATAAACCGTCATACACAATTCAATCCTATGAGGATGGAGCATGTTCTTCCCTATATCTTACAAATAAAATCTTGAGCGATGGAAAATAAAACTAAGATAAAAGACCGAAGAAATAGAAACAAAAAGAGGACCAAGTGTTCCAATGGAACAACCCAAAGACAAGTTATATTTCAACACTATCTATACTCGTAGGCAGAGAAGCAAATGTGTTTGGTAGATTTTTCTAATGCAAATTTCCATCCATACATTTGGTTGGAAGGCCACTATCAGACCTATGGCATTGATTCACAAGATTAATATGTATGGAAAAACATGGTAGATTTATGTTCACACCCTTCTCATGAAATCATGATTTTTGGAGGCACATCTAATCCTGTAGCTGAGGACAATCTTCCCGAGCTAATGTGATTTCATGACATTGGACATCTCCACATGCTTTCTTCCCTCTTAATTTCATCCTGCTTTCCATTTAAAGTATCCAAGGGAAGAAAGTTTTGAATTTGTCTAGAAAGCATGTGTCTCATTTGAATAAACCCAAATACTAAAGCCAATCAGCAAAATATGCCTCTGGCTAAAAATATTCAATGCTGGAGAGAGCCTGTGAAAAGTAGTGTCAAATATACTTTGGCATCCTTTTCAGCATCAGATTTATTGTGCCACCAATCATGAACAATACCCCACATGTATTTAGTAGTAAGTTTACATGTAGCCTTCTTCTTGATGGACAATTCTTGAAGTGTGTATAGTACCTTATAAGTTTTCTTACTGTCACAATAATTGTCAGTGTGCAATAAACTGACACACCTATTACCTTTCTTCTTTATTTTACATGTTTTTTCTCAATGAGACTTTCATTTATTTTATAAATATCTATAGAATATAGGAGATCCTATAAGATATATGGGTCAAGAAAACCATTTATATTATTCATGCCTAATTTACCATGTATGCCATCAAATGTCTAAGCTCTCTTATAATCAAATTCCTAGGTTCTATACATCACTACTGTACCTTTTTTCTTATGAGCCAATCTCATCTCATTGTTTGGAATTTTAACAGTTTATACTCACAGACAGTAAAGCATCATATATTTTTTAGCGTCGACTTCCCTTGATCACATAGAATATACTATGGGTTTGGAATTTTAACAGTTTATTTTCACAGATAGTAAAACATCAAATATTTTTCAACCTTGACTTCCCCTTAATCACATAGAGTATACTTATGGGACTGATATACATTATTTTATCCTTGTTTTGACTTTCAGGTTATTTAAGCTTATAGTGATCTAACAAAATGCATGGTGAATTTGCAAGATCAAAATATATCATCCTCAAGGTGCAAATTTGAGTGAGAAATTGGCATGAAAGTAGAGCACTGTTGAAATATATATTAGGTTTGTGGGCTATGCTTTATATATTCTGATATGAATTTGAGATGGTAATAATTTAAGTTCATATTATTCATGGTTTTCACTTCCTACATTTTAGATCTATGAATGAACAAAATATAAATAAAAAAAATGTTTGAACATAACATATAATGGACTGGAATAATTTTAGTGGCTATTCTCATCAATTTTACCTGTTAATAATTGTTTACCTGTTAAAGAAAGGACAATGGGTTTTGGTTTGATGATTAAGCATACTTCTTCTTTTTGTCAGGGCGAGTCATGGACTTCAGCAATGGGGATGTAGCAATTGATCAGTACCATCATTTTAAGGTGATAATCGGCTCAACTACCTGCTATAGTTTCAACAAAACATTCGTAGAGGGTGAAATGCCAATTTCATAAAACAAAGACTTAAGTTTTCAAGTTTTATAGAAAGGAGGACATCGATCTTATGGTTGATTTGGGTATGGATTCCTAGACATTTTCAATATCTTGGTCACGATTGTATCCCAGAAAGGACTCAATAAATCCATTATGATTTGTGCTTTCCTTTCTGGTTTTATGTTTTTATGTTTGTGTTCCTACTTTGCATGTGGATAATGTAAAGTCACCTTTTATTAGGTGATCTCATCTATGTGAAGTTAGACAAACAGGTTTTCTAATTTAATTGATAGTCAATTGATGAATTTTCTATAAATCATGGTCAACGTGAAAGCATAAGATATGATAGTGGAAGCATATGCAACTCTCCTTCTTGGTTTCTTGTCAAAAGAGAGGTTGGCACAAGTTTATTTACTTTATTGTTCACATTACTTTCATGAAAATTTCTATTTCTTTCTATTCAACAATCTAAATATGTTGATTCATATGATGGGGTGATGGTTTTTATAAATAGAAAAAATGAACGCCATGCTATAGCTCTTTTCCTACTTGGTCATTAATTTGAAGGTTCTTGTTCCTATG
The DNA here is from genome assembly GCA_007115665.2 of Sequoiadendron giganteum. Lineage (NCBI taxonomy): Eukaryota > Viridiplantae > Streptophyta > Pinopsida > Cupressales > Cupressaceae > Sequoiadendron > Sequoiadendron giganteum. The sequence goes on from CM021105.1 coordinate 261,776,111, forward strand.
TTGGAGAGATTTGTGGTAAGTTTTTTCAATATGATTAGTCTTCTTCCTTAGTTACTTTATCTATATAAATACCTATAAAGCTTGGATAAAAGATTTTGCATTTATTATAGCTACCAATAATCTTCACTATATCTTTAATACATGTAATAGTTTGAAAAATAAGTTTATTCATAAAAAATAATTGTATTTTGTTATCTTCTACTCATTTTTTGTGTAATGGAGCAAGGAGTCGGGTTACCTAATGAAGCTGAAAGCATGTTTTACATTAACTTGTTCCTAATTGACTATGTTGTGGCTTTATGTAGCCGTTTCATCTGTAATTGTATATGATTTCATTAGAAACCCATGTCAGTGTCATAAAAGTAATTGAGTCTTGTAAGAAGTCAATCTAAGATCGGAGTGCATGTGTGGGGTTATGTAATATATTTGTATTTGAACTTCCTTGCCTCATCAGGTGTCAGTTCAAAGTTCAAACCCTCTATTTTTAAGCAAATTTTCATATTTGTAACAATGAGAAATTTATTGTTTTTAGTATATTCGTAGATTGTAAAATATCTAAACACTATACTTATTTATGGACATCTGATTATATTCAAGGACAATACTACAGACTGTTCTCTAGAAATTATTCTTGTATCACTTATGCACCCTAACACTTGGATATTATAGGTGAAACACCTCAAAATGCTCAGTAGTGTGCAATTTTTTTGGGCTCTAACAGGTCACCAGAAGAGACCGCATTTCTATGCCTTGCCCCTTTCTACTAACAATATGCGGCCCTGGATACAACATCTCTGTTATTTCATTTGTATCATTTTCAGCATGAAAATATATTAACAAAAGTTCCATTATAGTTTTTTTTTTGTAGCAACAAATACTTGTTGGAGCTGAAAATAAATTTTGTTGGACTACGTCAGAGGAGGTAAACAAAAGTTGCCAATTTAGGAGTGCATCAGGTCTCTTTTTCAAACCTTTGCTTAATAAGAGCTAGATAGAACATGACGGATACAAAACAAGCTTCAGGATAATATAATATAACGTATGTGCAAGTTAGTGCTGCCACCTACATATACAACTAAATTTCACATTGTGAAGATCCTAATATTGGAGGGTACATCAAGACAGTAATGCATTTCAATTAAGTATTTAAACAAGAAAAATGTAAAGCATCCACCCAAGATCTTCAATTGAGTGAATAATATCCATTAGAGGTAAGAGGGCCCTCAATGCAACATTAATCTGGTATAGGGTGCATAGAGATTAAAATTCTCTCATATTACTCTTGTTTACTGAGACCCGATGACTAAACTTTCATTCCATTTTACTTGATGACCTCTAGGTAGGAAATACAACCATTTTATTGGCAAGTAAGAGTATTATTCAATGAAGCTTCAGCCAATCACTATATTCACTATTATATGAGTGCAGAACAAAGGAAAAATATCACAAATAGCTTCGAGTTTAAGTAAGAAAAACCAAGAATCACCCACTTGATATCTCAATCTAGGGTTCTCAAATTTGGAAAATAAAATAATAAATGTAAAGAACATCCTCTCATAAATATCCAAGCCAAGATCATACTGCATTCCAAGAACAGATTCAAGAAGATTATGAAGACGAAATTGACATTGAGATTCCCCAAATGATTAAAGACCCTAGCAATATCAAGCAAGTTATGTATATTATTCTTGAACCTACACCACAGTTAGAACCACATTATCTAGTCCATAATGAAGAAAAAAGCATTATAGAACAAGCTATATCTGTCAAACCTGAAGATTATATTGAAGTCGTGTATTGGCATATCTATGAAACCTGAAGATTATATTGAAGTCGTGTATTGGCATAAAGAAAATAAAGACATATTACTACTTAAGGGTTTGGATGTAAAACTTCTACACATTGAAAAGGGATAAACTTGTAAAATTTGTAATATCATTTTGCAAAGCCAGCGCTAAGGAGGAAAGATTCGGGTAAAGAAGATAGAACAATTGAAGGTAACAATAGAGGCAGCGAATGGAGCCCGTGCAAGAATGACAAAAAAAGAAGTAAAAAGGCATATACCATCAATCACAAATTAAGGAAAGAGCTTCACTAACCTTTCTCAAACAGACAACCCTAATGTGGTCTCCTTCCATGTTAATGCTTACAACTGTCTTCCAATCATCCTTGATTTGCTTGCAGAGGGTAAACAAGAATAATGCTTATTCAAAAAAAATTCCAAAACACAATGGTGCGTTAACTGTAGTTTTATTTGCATGGATATCCATTGGCGGTGTTGTTAACAAGGCCTATGAACTGGAGTTGTGAAGTGCAGTTCTTGAAGTGCAATTCTGAAGTGAAAAATTCCACGGGAATTTTCCAAAAAAAATTCCGGTGCCTTGAGACAATTTCTCTCAGGCGTGAGATTTTTCTGTGGGCAAAGCCCACAATAAAGAGCCTATCGGCTAAAATATAGATCAATAACTTGAATTAATAAGTTTAATTATATATTAAATTTGAAGATTGTATATATTTGATATACATTTAAAATTAATATACTAATAATAGAAATCAAATATTTTCTCACTTTAAATGCAATTTATTTTAATGATAATCTAATATAATTTTATTTTTTAAAATATTTAAAATATACTATTAATTCATTACATAATTTTTTTAATATCTAAAAAAAATTCATTTTAAAAAGTAATTTTTAAGTAAAAATTAACTAAAATTCTTTTGTGTTTATTTAACCAATTAACAATGTATGGTTATCTATTATCATTTATAATGCTTAACTCTTTTATTTAAAATTTATAAAAAAATAGCTTACTTTAAATATTTTGAAAAATAAAGATGTTAATAATGGATTATGGATTATAGATTAAAAAACTAATAAGTCTCAATTTATGTGTCTAATTTTAATTTTATAATATTTTTTTGAAAAAATGCAATATTAATAATGAATTTAATTGCTATGCAAGAAGGTTTCCCTAATTTGTATGGTTGAAACCTCAACCAACTCAAGCATTGTCTATTATTTAAGTGTTTTACCTTAAACCCATAATTTTAATATGTAAGTACGGTATTATTGTCCTAAATTATAAGTAATTATTAAATAATAATGTAAATGTATGATATTTTCAAATGTTATAAAATATGCATCCCTCATCCCACACATATAGAAATCAAATATTTTCTCACTTTAAGTGCATTTTATTTTAATGATAATCCAATATAATTTTATTTTTTCAAATATTTTAAATATACCATTAATTTATTACATAAATATTTTTAATATCTAGAAAAAAATCATTTAAGAAAGGTAATTTTTAATTAAAAATTAACAAAAAATATTTTGTGTTTATTTAACCAATTAAAAATGTATGGCTATTTGTTCTCATTTATAATGCTTAACTCTTTTATTTCATTTTTATTCTTGTTTTATTTAAATCAAATATTGTTATAATCTTATAATAACAATAGAAATCAAATATTTTCTCACTTTAAGTGCATTTTATTTTAATGATAATCCAATATAATTTTATTTTTTAAAATATTTAAAATATAATATTAATTCATTACATAAATATTTTTAATATCTAAAAAAGTTCATTTAAGAAATATATTTTTAATTAAAAATTAACTAAAATTATTTTGTGTTTATTTAACCAATTAACAATGTATGGTTATTTATTCTCATTTAGAATGCTTAACTCTTTTATTTCATTTTTATTCTTGTTTTATTTAAATTTATAAAAAAATAACTTTCTTTAAATATTTTGAAAAGTAAAGATATTTATAATGGATAATGCTCTAAGTGTTTTATGTTGAAAGGAAGCAAAGGTATATAATAAAATTCCTCATTAATTTATGTTATGTGCAAAAATTAAACTAATCATACAATTACAAGAAAAAATATAAAAGTAAAATACCATAACATAATGATTTACATTGGGAAGACACTTTCAAGAGAAAAACCCCACACTCCAAAGAAACTCAATGTATTACTCAATAATTAATGGTTATAATACACTTGCAAAGTCTAAGATTTTATAGAAGTATCGCCAATAAGAGATATGGAGTAATTCTACTAGCATAATAGTACCTACAAAATTCACTATCAAAACCTCCATCTCAAGCACCTAATAATATGAGAAATTGTACATGAAACCATCAAATTGTAATTAGAAAACTATGAGCTAAACCCACCCAAAATATGGCACCGAAATCCCTAGTTAAACCAAAATCCCCAAATCCCAGGATTAGTCCACAAGCTAAAAATAATACATTCCTTCCACATGCTATAATTTCATCACAATACACTCACCAAATTAGGTGTTAGGGTGTTTGAAAATTTTGTAAAATTTGTAATGCCTTTGGTCACTTCCAATGTTCCCTTGGTTTCCTTGTGGGTTTTGGGGCCTAATTGGAACTTAAAACCTCGGGTTCCAAGGCCATTCTTCTTCTTTTGCTACATTTTCTCCTTCCTTGGATTATTTTTATTTTTGTTCCCTATCAAACAATGGACCTTGAAAAGAATGGGGAACTTTTGTTCTCACTCCATGTTCCCTCCTCACTCCCAAAATCTAACATCCAATAGACTTTGGACTCGGTCTTGGATTTGGAGATTACATTCCAAATTCTCTCTTTCTTCCCACCTCTTTCTCCCCACTAGTATTCATGTTCTTGTTATTTATTCTTCCCCAAGGCCCTCTCTTACTCTCTTGTAGTTCCATGGTTCTAGGTTCCTCCCAAAGCTCGAACCTCAATGTTGATGTGCAAAAATGACTAAGGTAGAAATAAACAAGGAATAAGTATTAAGTGTCAAAACTTTATGGTGGTTCTAGAACTGCCTTTGGTTCTTAACAAGTGTCAATTCTCCAACAAGAGTATAAGTCTCAACATGCATAGATGATGATTCTTTGACTTGGTTTCAAAATCTCATATATTTTTAATTACACCAAAGGCACCAACCCAAATGAGTAAGGAGCTCTTTGATGGATTTCTATTTGAGCGGTGCACCTTCGACATATATTGGAACTTGCTAAAGATATGCTATCGATGCTTTACAAGGAACCAAGAACCTAGAACAAAAACCATGGTTTTTAGTTCTTGATTAATATTAAATAAAGAGGTTAGTGCTTCAAGGTATTTTGATGAGTAGCTTGTTCTTAATGGAGTGTTCAAATTCCAAAACAAGGTGAAATATTCTTATGTGAGACTTTTGGAGGTTGACAAATGTTGAATGATTTAAAATAGTGCACTAAGGTGAGTATATTGAACTTTATAGCTGGACAAGAACCAAGTTCCAACAATGGATGGTGTTTCTCTGGATAAGAATGATTTAAGTGCATCAATTTTCTCTGATAGGAACCCAAAACCTTTGCCAAGATTTTGAGTTCTTGGTCTTCGTCTGCCTTGAAATAAAAAATAAAATATGTTCATAGATGATATTTTTAAAGGTGTATGATGATAAATTTTATATTTTTCAAATGGTTTTGAGTGCTAAACATCGTGGCATTTCCCTTCTTATCCTATCTATTTTTCCATTAATGTAGGAGAGCTCTCCCAACTACTTGAATTAACTTCAAATACTCTCCATTACTCCTCCCAACTACCCAATATACTTCTGTAATTCGGTGCATTTTCACCCCACACAAATTCCCTATTTGCATCCCCTCACTTTAGAAAAAATAAACTCAATAATCCTTTTCCACTTCATCCATCTAATTCCCACCCACTTGTTAGTTGTTTGTAGTGTCGGGGGGGGAATTTTTGTCGGGAACACTACCATGACAAGCGGACATCTGTGTGGTGTACTCCCATCTTGACAGGATTCCTGCCTCTGGAATCTATGGAGGCATTACACTTCTCCATTGGCGATGAAGAGTAACACCCTTGCACCCTTGACTAACCTCAAATGACTCTTTTGGATTTCTATTCACTTCAAAACATCTCATCTTCATTCATTTGGATCTTCTAGACATCTCTACACACTTCTTCAAGCTTCTTCACATTTTCTACACATTTCTTGAGTGTTTTTACAACACTCTCCACCATTATTGAAGCTCTAAGGAAATACTCTACTGGATTTCACTCTCGTTATTGTGACAATGATTGCACCTTCAAGCTTGTGAGCTTGCATCTCCCTTCATGTGCTCGAGGGCACCTTGTTTGGGAGGTTATATCCACTTTACATAGCATTGTCATTGATTTTTGTAGCATAGTGTTATTTTCATTGCTTAGAATTCTCTTCCATTACTTTCTTTATCACATTTTCTATCTCATGGCTATTCTAGTTGTCCATGGAGGTGGGAACACCGAAACGAGGGTTTGACTATGACAAGCCTCAAAATAGTCCCAACATTTCCCCCTTTTTTTTGTGTGTACATTGGCGTTCGTGTGGAGCTTGCAAGAGGCTGGACCAATCGTGAGTTCAATATTCTATCACCTTTCATTCTTGTCAACTCTTCTCTTAAAGTTAAAGTATTCTTGTTTTCCTAGTATTTCAACTCCTTTATGTTTACTGTAATCATATAAAACTCTAATTTCTAGATTGTAGTTAATTCCTTGCTAAGTTTTAACTGTGATTTGTACTCTTTATCTGTAAAAAAATCAGCACCTGATCGGGATGCCAACACATTGAATTGTTGTCTGTCTTCCATGCTGGGGTGTTTTGGTAGAGAGCTATCAAGATTCCATTTTTGACTCGAGAATTAGCTCATCTAGTTCCTTAAACCTCTTAGGTTTGCAAAAGGATAGTGGTAGATCAATATCCCTTCCTTTCTCACCCTTGTAAAAATATAAACTTACCACAAACAACCCTTAGCGTGAGGTAGATTAGGGTAGTTGATCATTCTAGACCCTCTTGTGACCTGGGGTCCTGAGTGTTTGGTCCCCCTCTAAATTTTAGTGAGCCCGATGTGAACTATTTTGGTTTTGTTTAGTAGTGTTGAGAGACCCTTCCTCCATATTCTAAGAGTGTTGTGGGTGTGAGTGTTGCAGTGTGCCTAGCCTTGCAACCCAACCTACGACCCCAAGTAGCATAGTTGGAAGGATTCCTATGTGTTACAAAATAAAAATTTGAGTAGGTCAATGTTTGATTGTGAAACCCTTGGGGGCTCCTACAAAAGTTATGTCTAATGTACATAAATATGGATTCCTTCTTACATCTGCCCATCCCATCTATGCAACCTATGAGTATATCTCCCACTATAACATTTACCTCATAGGATTTGTCTATGAATGCTAATAGAGAACCATCTCCTTTGTACATTCCCGCACGTATCAATGGGAACACTCTAACTGGCATTCTCGTTGACCTTACATTTTGGGTGAATGTAATCACAAAGGAGATAATGTTGATAAAATTTTTACATAAGGATGGATATGATGAGTCTATAAGCACTATATGCACACACGATGGGATTTTCATCCCTGCCATTGGTTCTATCACCTTGCTAGTCTTGGTTGGGCCCAAGATTATGAATGCACTCTTTGATATCATCCCAGGTTCTAAACTATTCAGAGTGAAACTAGGCATTCCCCAACTAGTTTCCATGAATGCAATTGCCTTGGTAATTCATAAGTGCTTAAAGTTTTCTCATGAGGGTTTTGTGCATGTAGTCCATGACACCAGTTACAAACGGATGATTGCACACGGGGAATCCTACTCACTTGATCACTTTTGGCCTACCTTTATGGGTCTACTCCCTCCCAAGACATACCTATTATATCAAACTTATGTAAATTACAAGAGTGGGGGCATAACGCCGAAGGTGAGATACCCTCCTCCCTATGCCATTTCGCATAAAGCTTGCATGATGGAAAAATGTGAGGCCACGCCTGTCGCTTGAAAAAGGGAGGAGGAGAAGTCTGCTCAGGGCTCTTCTTCTTCCTCCTGTATTGTTCCACCTGTTGCTTCCTCTCGCCCTATTGTGACACCATCAACTTTCACTCCTATGTGTTTGTTGGGGAGTCCAATGGTTCCTGCTTGGCAAAAGGCCAAGTATTAAACATTTAAACTTCCTATCTTACCCACAGTGCCTCACCCTATTTTGTATGGTAAGGGGGAGGGTCCACATGGAGTGTCTTCTATGTCTCATCCTCCATGACCTCCTACCACTCCTACCTCTAAGGTAGTGAATGGGAAGAGTCCTTCCGCTGAGGTGCTCGACCCTGCTCCCCCTGCTATTGTGGCATCTACCTCTCCATCTCTTCCTCTTGTTCCCATCCAAGAGCCACTCTCTCTACCAAAAATGGTCATGATGGATACTTCAATGGCTAAATAGGAGTCTTTCGTCCCTTCTCAAGCTGTAGTCTCTAGCTCTCGGAGCCATAGAAACTGCCTGCATGTGAGCACGAGTGTTAGAGGAAGGCTTTGGCCACTAAGTAGACCACCTTGCAAAAAAAGGAAGGGGAGCCAACAACTCCTACTTCAACATCTTCTTTTGTGTCCTCCTCTTCCACCCCTACTACTTCAGTTCCTTCTACCTTAGTCTTGCTTCCGGCTCCTCTTGCGAGTGTGAATGATCCTCACCCAAAGAGGGTGTAGGTATTCATTGCTCCCTTGACTGAGCCTTCCCTTCTAATGTCCCTTATGGACGTCCCTCCCTTTTCAAAATCCATGGACATGTCGAATACCTCAATGGTGTCCATTGTGTTTTTATCCTCTTCCTCCTCAACTTCTACTTCATCTGTGGGAGTCTCAATCCTCTGATGAAGCGAGAGATGGAGGATGACCCTGCTAGCAATGGGGGTCAGAAGAAGGGTTGGCCTTCTTCAGAGGGTGGTTCTGTGTTGGCTTGCATCATCCTAGTGATAGAGGTAGAATCAATGTCCTTGGAGTTCATCACTACTCTCGAATCGTTCACTAAGCCCAACAGTGGATCCCAGATGCTGCCTCCATCACCCGCTAAGTTGACACATGGTACTCCTATAAAGTGCATGCCCAACTCTTTAGATAATGTCTTGGCCCTATTGATGATCTTTGTGAGATCATTGAAATTCACCTCACAAGAACTGAATGGGAAAGACCTTCAGGGGCCTTCTTCCTTAGCTCTTGTTGCAAGAGGGTCGAAAGTTACCCCCTTTATATTTCGCCCTTGCAGGTTCTTCCACCCTCCCCTTACAGTGATCTAGATTGGGAGAATGATAACCTCTTGGTTGATGAGGATTAGGGGGCACCTCTTATTTATTTGTATATTAGATCATGTGTGTGTGTGTTGTGTTCCCATGTTCTTATTTTATATGTTCTTGGATGACCCTTGTCACCCTCATAGGTGCTTGGATATAGGAGTGGTTTTGTGTCATAAACCTTTCTTTGTTTGTCATATCATTCTTCTCTTTGTTGTGTATTGATTTTTAACAATTGGGGACGATGCAAAGTTTTCAGGCCTCCCTTCCATGTTGACCCAATTTTTTTATTTTTATTTTGTTTTCACGTAACTTTCTTCACATGGTCGGATATAGTAGGGGGTTGATGACAATTCATTTATATATTATTATCCTTATCTATCTATATTTATGAGCAGCCCTGACCTTGAAATATCAAATCCCCCTATCTCCCATTCATTATGTTTTTGTCAGACTTTCCTTTTTATCTTTCTCTCTTCTTTTCTTTCTTTGTGATGTTGTGGTGCTCATGTGTTTCCCTCACATGTGCGAAAACATTACCACAGTTACATCTCATCATGTTCCACGGGCCACAACATCACTTTTATTATTGTTTTTCTCTCCTTAGGATGTCACATGCCTCTGAGTTTAGCACACACCATCCTAAGGGGGGCTATCATACTGCTTTGATTTTTAGAAGATGCATTCGATGGCCAATGAATCCCTTCTTGAAAATACCTATTTTTCAAAAATTGCATTATTGAACATGGAATCCTATGTGAATTTTTATTTCATCTCAGATTCGTAAGAGAATTCGTACTTTCCCTTGTGAGGGAGCATTATTTATTTAGAATTCCTTGAAATGAATCTTTCAAAAGGAATCCTTGATGCTAGAATCATTGGTGAAAAATTCTATCTCTTTTCAAAAGCGTTATTACTTTCAAACTGAGTATCCCTTGAGTGGAACTCTTTTCTTTTGAAGGGTTCTTGAGGGACCCCTTTGAAATTTATTCCTTCAATTGTTGACTATCTACTTGCTTTCCCACATGGCTTTCTTTTTGACATCTAACATGTTTTGTCTACAGATTAACATGTTGATTTGTAAGTGCACCTGTGAAGCTACTCTTTAATCAACCTTGCAGGAATGAGTACCTATAAGGCCCATCAGTCTCTATGGAGCCTCTCTTACATCTGACTTACTTCAAGATCAAGCACCTAGAGAGTACCTCCTTTGCAAGTCCAGGGACTTGTGAAGCACTTACATCTTGCAGGATCTCTTTGTTCAACTCTATAGCTCTGAGGACCTAAAAAGCCTTTTTTTCACCTTTCATAGGTCTACCAGTATACAACACATGTTTATTCAACTCTCCTTAGGTTTGAGGAGTTGTGGAGCCAACTTCTCTTCCCATGCTTTCAGGTGGGTCAGATTGTTGTCTACTTCCTTGACGATTCATGTATACATTTCTAAACTCTTTTGATCTACTTTACCTTGCATTTGGTAGCATGTATGCTCCCTAAAGTGGGGTAAAAATGTAATGGAATGAATTTGCACCCCTCGCAAATTCCCAATTTACATCCCCTTACTTTAGAAAAATTAAACTCAATGATGCTTTTCCACTTCATCCATCTGATTCCCACCCACTTGGCGACTGTCTATAGTGTCAGTGGGGGAATTTTTGTTGGGGACTCTAGCGTGGCACACAGAGGTCTACGCAACACACTTCCGTCCTAAAAAGATTCTCACCTCTAGAATCTACAGAGGCGTTACACTTCTCCATTGGTGACAAAGAGTAATGCCCCTGCACCCTTGAACAACCTCAAATGACTCTTTTATTCTACTATTCACTTCAAAACATCTCATTCTTCATTCCATTGGATCTTCTAGACATCTCTACACATTTCTTGAGTGTTTTCACAACACTCTTAACCATTGTTGAAGCTCTAAGGAATTACTTTGTTGAATTTCAATCTCGTTGTTGTGGCAATGATTGCACATTCAATCTTGTGAGCTCACATCTCCCTTCAGGTGCTTGAGGGTACCTTGTTTGGGAGGTGATATTCAATTTACATAGCATTTTCATTTGATTTTTGTAGCATAGCGTTATTGACATAGCTTGGCATTATCTTTCGTTACTTTATTTATCACATTTTCTATCTCATAGCTATTCTGGCTGTCCATGGAGGTGGGAACACCAAAACAGGGGGTTTGACTATGACAAGCCCTGAAACAACCCTAACATTTCTCCTAATTTTTATGTGTGTAGGTTGGAGTTCATGTGGAGCTTGCGGGAGGCTAGACCAATTGTGAGTTCGATATTCTATCACCTTTCATTCTTGTCAAATCTCCCCTTTAAGCTAAAGTATTCTTCTTGTTTTCCTAGTATTTTATCTCCTTTATGTTTTTTGTCATCGTATAAAACTCTATTTGCTAGATTGTAGTTAATTCCTTGCTAATATTTAACTGTGATCCATACTCTCTATCCATATGGATGTCAGCACCTAATCAAGATTCCAATGTGTCGCACTATCGTCTGTCTTCTGTGCTAGGGTCTTATGGCAGAGAGTTGCTGAGATTCTAGTTTTGACTTGGGAATTAGCTCATCTAGTTCCCTAAATCGCTCAGGTTTGCAAAAGGATAGTGGAAGATCAATAGCTCTTCCTTCTCACCCTCCTAAAAACACCAAACTTACCACAAACAATCCTTAGCATGAGGTAGATCAGGGTAGTTGATCGTTCTAGACCCTCTTGTGACCCGGGGTCCTGAGTGTTCGGTCCCCCTCCTCTACAACTTCCAATAATTTTTGTTCAACATGAGATGTGCATTTTGGGTGAGAGTACTTGTAAATCATTGATTTTTGTGTTTCTATAGTGTTGAATATTAGGGTTTTACCCTAATGTTACGTATATAGTGAGTTTTGGTCCATTTAAGAGGGGTTTGGTCATTGGGTGGTCTCCAAATGCTAGAAAGTTGATAATATGTTGAAGGGTAGAATAAAACACCAATCTAGTCCATTTCAGGGATACAAGCATTTGTAATTACAAAAGATTAATATTGTAGGTGATTTTATAGTAGAATGTCTCTAGGGAATTAAGTATATATCAAGGAAAGTTTCTTATTAATAGCTAGGGATTTTTCCTTGTCACAATTGTTAATATGAATATAATATTAATTTAGATGAATGTGACAACATTCTAAGAACATTGTAATCCTTGTAATGATCTTTCTCATTCTATATATGGACATATGCAATTATGTTTTGGAAAACTAAGTAGGATTTGTTATGAACTTCATGATATTTATTGTATGCAAATACATTTTCCCTTGTTCTTTGATTTTAGTTTGTTATTTTTCCTATGTGTTGTGACTATTTTACCCAAATAATAGGCACTAGTCTAGAACCCTACACCAATCTCACATCTTTAAACAAAATCAAGAACATTTACCATTAGTGTAGGAATAAAACACTTGATTTGTGTATCCATAAACTAATAGTATAACTAGGGATTTATCACTAATAGAGCTATGAAATAAATATATTTTATAGGGTTATGCTTGAACATATTTTATTAGTTATATAGGGGTTTTGAGATAGTTATTTGTTCTTGGTTCAGTGACAAGATTTGGGGCCAAGTCAATAGGTTGTGTTTGGTTGCCATTAATTCTGGTTGTCTATTTGGTTTGATTTTAATACCTGTTAAGGTATACCCCTAGGATTAACCTCCAAAGTCTACGTTTATCTCAAAGAGTAGGAAATGAAACCCACTCTCGTAGAGTTTTCCTTTGACCCTCCACAATATTTTTATGAGCTAATTTAATTTTCATGACAACAACCCTAGCCTTGTGAGTGAGATTTCATCCTAGGAAGTGGAGTACTACTTTTGGACTCAACAATTGATTTATTATATTCATTCAAATACATGTCTTATGACATGTTATAACACACAATACAAGTTGATCAACATGTGTGACCCCCTCTTAAATGTATTTGACACATCATAGATGTTTTTATTATTCCAATATGGGAGGCCAACTTTTAGAGGCCATAACTATAGATTTGAGAGATTATTTGGGTCACTTTTTTAAATCGTAGAACTCAAAGAGATCTACATCCATGAAACCAATGTCAATCAACCTATAAATATATTTAGAGCTTAAAACAACTTATATAGCCCAAAAACAGAGTTTTCTTATTTTATAACCTAAAAATTATATCTTTTTATTCTTAACATTAGGATCGAGGTTGAAACACATTTTCTAATATTCAACCACTTGTCAAATACCTTGAAAAAGTAAAGGGAGAACCAACACTATGAATTTATTATCAGGCACTGAGAGGCCCATAGATTCACAACACTACCTAAAATTCTTTATACTCATTGGCTTATCCAATCATCTACAATATTTTGTAAAGCATCAAATTTCTCCAACACCACCCTCAAATCCTTTATCATATAATAAAAAATGGTACCAAAAATTAAATTTATTCATCCTAATTTGAAAGGCCAACTTTTGTGCTAGACATATGACACTTTAACTATCATGTAGAACTGTAATAGCTTATTAAATTAGCCCCATGTGTGAAAATAATCTATTGATCTAGATGGATTAAATTTATAAGCATAAGTAGTTATCATGTTTTCAACTTCTATAGGGGTCAAATGAAACACATTTTGCTTTCTCATCCAACTGATAACACCACTAAATAAAGTGAAAATGTAACCAATAATGGATCTCTTATGTTAGTATCACTACCCAATATGAATCCACAAATATCTACTAGTATTGATTCCATGTTGAATCATTTTGATAAAAAATAGAGTACTTAGAGGTATCTAAAGAATATCAAAAGACCCTTTTAACTACATCCCAATGAAATCATCCAAGATTACTCGTGAAATAACCAAGGAACCCCACTAGTTGGGAAATGTTCAGTCTAGTGTACACCATAGTAAAAATCAAGTTACCAACAACACGAGTATAAGACACTCAATCCATGTCCTAAATCTCACTAGGTGAAGTCAAACACTAATCTATTAACAATTTGGTTCTCACTAAGATAGAAACATACAATGGTCTACAAGCTATCATTTGAATCTCTCAAACACTAAGTTCACATGCATACTCTTTCCTATCCAAAACAATTGTTTTTATCCATCCACCCTTGAGTCCATCTCAAACTATGTTGAAATTTAAGACTTCAACTAATAATCACATCCTTGTTGTTACCAAAAAATATATCATAAAATTATATGTAATAATAATAAATCAATTATCACCTACCTTATAGTAGATGTAATTATATAATTGATATAAAATTCCCAAACTCAACATAAAGAAATACAAAATCTTGCACCACATCTTAGGAGATTGTTTGAGACCGTATAAATACTTTTTCAACTTACAAACCAAATATTTTTTACCCTCTTCTAGTACATAGTTCTCTAGCTATTTTGTGTAGAACTCTTCCTCCAAATCACCAAGAAGGAAATATATCTTCACACCCATTTGCTTCATCTCAAGATCAAAGGTTGTTTCAATTGACAATAATAATTAAATGGATATTAGATTAGTAATTAGAGAAAAATATCACTATAATAAATAACCTCAATCTTGGAATCCCCATTTATAGCTAGTGTAGCCTTATACTTGTCAATATTTTCATCAAAACCAGACTTCATCTTCAACACCTAGTTATAAGAAATAATTTTTTGACCATTAATTAAAGGTAATAAGTATCCTATGTGATTTTCTTCAATGTATATGTATCCTCATCCATAGTTTCTCTCCAAGGCTCTAAATAGTCCATATAAAATGTCTCCTTCATAGTTCTAGGTTCATTATGTTAGTGATGAAGAAAAATACATCTCCAATTAGGAGGATTAAAATTATCTAGTTGTTGTCTATGAAAAGTGGATCTGTTCTAAAGCTATGGTGAAGGTTCTACCTTATCTTATAAACTATAAAAACTATCTATAATATCCTCCTCTTCAATTTCTTAAAGAGCTTCTTGTTGAATATTAGTCTTTGGGGTTGACTGAAACACATATTTATTCCTATCTTCTTCTGCCCATTAAACTATAGGAGAAGGCTTAATCTCTTTAAGAATAGAATGTACTATATAGAACTCTCATAGCCATAGGATCTCAAAGCTTGAACCCCTTCACACCAACACCATACCTAATTAATATACACTTAGCTTCCTTTTTCTTTGATTTTGATTGTCTCTTGTTAAACACTTCAGCATATATCTCACAACCAACAAAATAAAGACACCATAATGAGTGTTTTTTTAACTTATTCTCTATAAGATTCTTATCCACAAGAGCTATTGTTCGATATTTTTTTATTAGGTAACAAGCCATCACAATTTATTTTTCCCAAAAATATTTTTTAAAGTGAGGTCCACAAAGTATGCTTCTATCCTCTTCATCAATCTCATGTCCATTCTCTATACAAATCTATTCTATTGAGGCATATATATAGTTTTATTGGTCTCTCTATCTAATGATCCTTTTATAATATGTCAAATTCTAGTAAATATAATTAATTTTCATTATTAGTACTCAAATACCAATTTGACCTTCTACAAGAGCCTTAAACTCTTTGAAATGACTAAAGAATTTAAATTTACTTCAAAGGAAATACACCAATGTACTTCAAGAGAAACCATCTATATGAGATCATAATAAAAATATTTTGAAATTAGAGGAATATTTAAAGGACCAAAAACATCACAAAGAATTAGATCTAACAACCTATAAAAATTATGTGAACTCAAATAAAATTAGACACAATTTTTTCTATATATACAATTTTCACAAAACTAAACTCGAGCACAATCATTCAAACCCTCTACAATATTTTATTTTTAGGATCCTCAAACCCTTCTCACCTATGTGGCCTAATCTCCAATGCCATAACATTGTATTCTTTGAAGAAAGAGTGCTCTTAGATTAAAAAAAAACATAACCATCATAAGTGGATTGCTTTTGATTCCAATGGTGAAGGTTTAGATTCTATGCATCTCTTTGCTATTGGAGTAGAAGAACTATTTCACTGAATTGTATATGCATCCAAATAATAGAGTCCCCATATGAATACCCTTGGAAAGAACCATAGTATCTCTCATTGTTGTGTACTCTCCACTAAAAAAATAACCTACACGTATAAATAATTAAGGATAACTACAAAAAGAAGAATTTTTTCCAAACCAAGGATATGCAATACATCATTGATCCCCTTCACTTTGTCATCAAGGAATTAAATTAGGAATATTTCATGAAAAAAATATTCAAATGAGATTTATCTCGAAGGTACACCTTCTCACATCATATTATTCATATTTTGAAAACCAACCCTACCATGAGGTCATGTGGAAAGAAGCAATAAGATCTATCAAGCACACACATTTAGATTCATGTGTTGCCAAGGTTATGATTAAGGCATCACCATCATCCTAAGTGAACTTTTTGAACTCATCATAAGAATCATTCTTCTTCTTCTTTTTTTACTCTCTTTAGTCTCTTCTAAAATTTTGAGTCTTTCCATAGTTCCCACATTTATCCTCAGTCTTTCTAGAAGATTTGTATCTCACATGATATTTGGATCTAGAACTATCTTGATTGTTTTCCTTATTTTTAGATTTCTAGTTTTATCTTCCATAAACCCATGCATTCTCTTAGTAGATTAAAAATATTTCCTATAAATCTCTTCATAAAGTTATGATGTCACTACCTCATCTATTTTGCACTTGACAATAGTTCTCCTAATACCCATAACAAGGTTGTCCCATGAATCTAGAAATGAATGTAACAAATCCTTACAACAATCCTCCTCCTCCATCTTCACTCTAGTGGTGTGTATCTACGTAATAATCATGTTAAAAGTATTCGGGTGCTCAAATATAGAGCCAACATTCTCCATCCTAAGATGTATATATGTATATAGGAGAAGTTTATTCACCAAGGATTTAACCTAATAAATATCACCCAACTTCTTTTAAAGAGATGCAACATTGAATTCTTCATGTATATTTTGTTGGGGTTTTTTCCTAATTTATACCTTTATTATGTTCTAACAAACTTCTTGCAAATATTTTCTCCATTATATGTCATATGGAAAAACAAAAAACATAAGAATCCATGATCAAACAAAATAAAGGTAGGAACAACACATGAGATAAGGTTTATCTCTCCTTCTTCTTTAAGCTCTACCATGAAGTTATATGAATTTAACCATTGCTTGATCATTTGAAAATATGTTGAGACTGGGAGACTCTTGTTTTGGAGGAAGATCATCTACATGTCCATCAAAAATTAGAATCTCATGGGTAGATGTAGGAGTGATTGATATATGGGTACAACCATTATTTGTGAAAACCTGTATGGACTAAAAAATACTCATTAAATCATGGTAGTATTTTGAGGAAGTGGACTCTTGATCTTGAATCATTTTAGAGTAGTTAACGTTAACGGATTATAAAATATCCATTAGATCATTTATAGTATTTTGGAGAGATGGGATTTTGATCTTGACTTATTCCAGAGCAACTATCATTATGCTTAAGACTATGTTCTTGACATGGACCTTGCGTTGATGGTGGAGTATAGATGGAGGAATATTGAGTGGTATTAATAGGTATGGGTGATGTGATAGAGGCTTCTTCCAATGGAGCTTCTTCAATATGTCCTATCATGACTTCAAATAAGGGGGATATGTTACGATCTGAGATATATTTATTGTCATCATTTTGATGTAGAGTATTGCTAGACACTGTTGAATGGTCTTGATCATGTGTTAGGAAAGTATCTTGACAAATGTCCAATTTTTCATATTGTGAGCTATGAGTAGTATTAATGTAAGCATTGGATCCTTATATATGCCCTACTACGTTATCATAGGAATAATTCACACTGTTATACCTTGTTTTTCTAGAATCTTTTATTTTTTCATGGTTGGGCATTGGATTTTTGTAGATTCATATATCTTTGTTTTTAGAAGATCCTAGATGTTCATCAACATATAATTATTCTTGATCGATAAGGTCTTGGATGAGATGCTTTAATTTCACACAATTTTTAATATTATGACCTTTTATTCCATGATATTTTGAAAAGTCATTGTCACTATACCACGAGGGTTTTATTTGTGGTTTAGGATAATTTTTGAATGCAAGAAGCTAGATATGCTTTGATTGGATCAATTTGTTTAGAATTATTTCAATGGTTTCTCCTGAGGGAGTCAATTAGCATTGAGAAGAATTGTTAGGTATTGGTGGTAGTGGTCCTCTTGGAGGATTGGAATTTGCTAGGTATTGGCGGTAATGGTCCTCTTAGAGGATATCACAACTTTTACGTCAACAACACCATCATTTGTTACATTCTTGTCCTTAGCCAAAAAGTGGGGTTTATCATTGTAGATTGACAACTAATTGTCGTCCTTGTATATTTTCACTAATACCTTAGCAATAAGTTCTCTTTCAATGTTAAGACATTTTGATATGAAGTCTTTAAATGTTGTAACACATTGCATACATAGTTGAAAGGCAAGTTTTGTATTTATATTATTTGTGATAATTTTTACTTGTTATTTTTCAGAATAGGATATTTCCATTTGCTCGCCTTATGTCTTCATTTTTGTAGGAAGGAAGCAAAGGCATATTCATTGTTTTGTTTGACAAGATATAATTCATTTAAGGTGACTTCTACATCAATTTTGTAAGAGAAGTGAGCTACAAATTTATCTATAATTTATTGAAATGTTTTGATTCCCGAGGATAGGTGTGAGAACCATTCAGATTAATTCGATTGTGAAGAACAATCAAAATCCAATGTTTCTACTACTACCTTTGAAGATTCCCAATAGTGTAGAGAAGGATTAGACCTACATGAATAGGGAATCGTATAACTAGTGCAGTTTTTCAACAATCTTGAGCATCAAGGTATAAGATTCTAATCACGTCAACAATACCTCCATAATATCGAGTACTACTTTATCTAATGTAAACATCAACATGGGAGAAACAAAGGGTCATTATAATGAAATTGTTTCCAAAAATTCAAACATTCATGTCATGAATCATCGTCCCTACATCTTTCCATCCACTAATGGGGACCAACAAGATAAAAATTTACATGAAGGAACAAAGCAAGTCATCGAAGCAAAAGAATCAAAAAATCAAAAGGGACACATAAAATTCAAATTGATCCAAAAGAAAAATAAAGTAAATAATCCTTATCAAACTCCATTAGTCAAAGAAACTATGGGGAAAAATGGGTAAGTGCACCAATATGTGACAATTTTTGCTCTTAAGATGCCACTTTTTTTTTTTTGAAATCAACAAAAATCTGATTTGCATGAGAAAATGAAGATAGTTACACTCAAAATTTCAAGATGCAGCAAGAACAAAAGTTGAAGTGCTCCGAGTATAGTTTCTAAGCTACTATTTTTTTTGAAATTAATGAAGATTAAGGGTCTCAAAATGGGGGGGGACCCAAAACAGGTCTTGTTTTTATCAAAAAAAATAGCATAGCGCCTGAGGGCTCCCCCTTTTTTGATTAACTTTTTTTTAGAATTTAAAAAATCCCAAAGGTGAGAAATTATCTAACACAATGTAGTTTATCCTCATTCTTTTGGATTATTTTTTTAATGAATATATAATATTTTATGAATTTTCAAAGTGGACACATCCTGAAAAGCTATAATTTGAGCATGCTCCCCCCTAATTTTTTTAAAAACTAATTGAAAATTGATTTTTTTTCATCGTGTAGAATGGAGTTTAGTTTCAAAAAATTTAATTTGTTTCACATTTTGATGAACGAGTAAAAATCTATCCTAAAACTAGCACATGTTGGTTTTTGACCAAAAATGGAGGCATTTACAAAAGGAGTCATGGATCAAAACCTTAACTAAATCAAAATGAAAAAATAATTATATATTTAGATAGCTAAGAGAGAGGTTAACACTATCACAGTTTTTTTTATATACTTTCATTGAAAGACATGCAAATGAGATGGGGAGCACGTATGAAAATATGAGAAAATTTGGCAAATCCTATCCATTAACATGCCCAAAGCAGGTCATTTGGCTAGCCAAATTCGATGCTCGCCAAATTACCTACTTTGAACAAAACCAGAATTTCCCCTCTCTTTGGTCGACAACTTTGATAATTCTTAGAGTGCACAATTTATGATCGTAGATGGATAGTTGATGTTTTACCTTTCATACGCTCTCTAACTCGTTACCCTAATTGGATAACTCTTTATCCCTCTGAAGTCTCACTCCCTCCCACATGACCTAGACTACTCTCTCAGGTCTCTTTCCCTCCCACAGAGGTACCTAAATAAATCTATCTCACTCCAACCCCCTTTCTCACTCTCCCTCTCTCTCCCCCTCTTTGGTATGTTTGTCTCTCTCACTCCATCTCCCTCTCTTAGGTCGTTATCTTTTCTCTCTCTGTCTTTATCTCTGTCTTTGTCTCTCTCTTGAGTCTCTCCATCCTACCCTCTCTCCCTCTCTTAGGTCTATCACTCACTCCCTCTATCTCTCTCCCATTCCATCTCTCTCACTCACTCTATCTCTCCCTCTCTCTCACTCTCTCTCGGGTATCTCCATCCCCCCTCTCTCTCTATCACACACACACACACACACACAAACTCTCTCTCCCCCACTCCCTCTCTCTCCCACTCCCTCTATCTCTCTCCCACTCTCTCCCACTTTTTCTCTCTCCTTCTCTCTCAGGTCTCTCCCTCCTACCCCCTCTCCCTCTCTCTCTCAAGTATCTTCATCCTACCCCCTCTCTCTCTCTCTTTGTCAAATCTCCCCCTCCTACCCCCTATCCCTCTCATATTCACTCCCTTTATCTCTCTTCCACTCCCTCCCCATCTCACCCCCTCTATCTCTCTCAAGTATCTCCCTCCCACCACCTTTCCCTCTCTCTCTAAAGTCCCTCTCTTTTGTCATGCCCTCTATCTCTCTCCCTCTCTCCCTCTCCTCTCTCTCTCAAGTATCTCCCTCACCCCCCCTCTCCTCCCTCTCTCTCTCTCAGGTCTCTCCTCCTAACCCTCTCCCTCTGTCAGGTCTCTCTTTGTCTCTCTCTCTCACACTCCCTCTATCTCTCCCACATCCTCTCTCTCTCAGGTATCTCCCTCCCACCCCCTCCCACTCTCTCTCTCTCCCTCTCTCAGGTATCTTCCCCCACCCCCCCTCTCTCCCTCCATATCTCTCCAATCCCTCTATCCCGAGTACTCCCTCTCCTTCCTATCCCCTCCATCTCTCAAGTCTCTCTTTCTCTCACTCCTTGTATCTCTTCCATCCCTCTATCTCCCACTCCCTCTCTCTCTTACTCTCTTAGGTCTCTCCTTCCCACCCCCTCTCTCCTTCTCTCTCAGGTATCTACCTCCCACCCTCTCTCCCTCTCCCTCTCTCTTAGGTTTCTCCCTCCCTCCCACCCTCTCTCCCTCCCACTCTCTCTCTCTCTCAAGTCTCTCCCTCCTACCCTCCCTCTCTCTTTCTCTGTCTCTATATCTCTCCATCTCTCTATCTCTCTCCCACTCCCTCTCTCTCACTCCCTCTATCTCTCTCCCACTTTGTCTCTTTCCATCTCTCTCAGGTCTCTCCCTCCCACCCTCTCCCTCTTTCTCTCTCTCTCAAGTATCTTTGTCCTACCCATCTCTCTTTGTCAAGTCTCCCCCTCCTACCCCCTCTCCCTCTCTCACTCCCTTTATCTCTCTCCCTCTCCCTCTCTCTCAAGTACGTCCCTCCCACCACCTCTCCCTCTCTCTCTCTCTCTCAAGTAGAGGGTTTAGGGTTTAGGGATTACGATTTATGGTTTAAGGGTAGAGGGTTTAAGGGTTTAGGGTTTAACCTGGTTAAGGGTAGATGGTTGAGGGTTTAAGGTTTAAGGTTTAAGGGTTGAGGGTTGAGGGTTGAGGGTTGAGGATTGAGGGTTGAGGGTTGAGGGTTGAGGGTTGAGGGTTGAGGGTTGAGGGTTTAGGGTTTAAGGGTAGAGGGTAAAGGGTAGAGGGTAGAGGGTTTAGGGTTTAGGGTTTACAGATTAAGGGTTAAGGGTAGAGGGTTTAGGGTTTAGGGATTACGATATATGGTGTAGGGTTGAGAGATAGGGGGTGTTGAGGG